>CAUDMG010000372.1:3190000-3267500 GCA_958450375.1 Homarus gammarus
TCACCTTCAGAGCTCCGCCACCGCCGCGTCCTGTAGGTGTAAGAATACCGTGATATTCCTGAAGAACCAGAGGGACTTACTTGAAGACTTGTAAGAAGGCCGTAAGGTTCCTGAAGAATAGGGGACCTACACGAAGATTCGGAAGAGGAAGTATACCTGCTGAATAAACAGAGGAACCTATAAGGAAACACCTGTAACAGGAAAGTAAAATGTCCGAAGAGGTTACAGACTTTACCTGAAGACCTACCGAGGGCCAAGACGTTTAGAATCGTAAGGTAAACAACATCAAATTACTGGAGGGTATAAAAGGACGCTTCTGTTTGTGGCAGAGAATCAATATAAGTTGAACAGTACTCAAAGGCTGCGATAACGATGTTGTTGGGAACATGAGTAAGTTAGTTGTGTTTTCAGTATCTCCGGTTAGGAAGAACATTGAACATATGAACCATTAAGAATGCTCTGATTACTGCTATCACTGTTTGTACTGTTACTGCTACGGATAACAGTACTGTTTATTTAATTTTCATAATTCAAAATTCAATTGATGCCGCTGTTACTACAACTTTTACAGCTACAGTTGCCGTTACTTGTACTCCTACTACTAACGTTTGACGAAATTCAGAATTACAAAAGTAAAGGAGAGAAATTCATGGTTTCAACATTGCCGAAGGCACTTTATACATGGACGCCACCCCAGGTTATTGAAAATAATGTTATCAAGAATTGAAACGATAAATTTATGAACTCGGTAACATAAACTAAGACGTACCCAGGAGCGGTCTGTGGGTCAGACCATGTCCCAGGTGAGTCTAGTGCCGCTAAAATAAAACAAAGTTGGATTACACTAAATGGAATGAGAGAAGTTAAATACAGATACAGGGAGAGAATATGAAAATGAACCCCAGAACAGTTTTAAGAATTGTTAACATGAATGGAACTAAAGTGAAATGAATTCAAAGAAACGAGTAGGAGTTAAGCCACCGCACTGAAGGGGTTAAGTCACTATACTTAAGGGGTTAATCACCAACTGCAGGGGTTAAATCATTATACTGAAGGGTTAAGTTAAGATACTTAAGGCCTAAAGTCATTGCACTCAACAGGTTAAATCACTCTACTGAAGGGGTTAAGGCAAACGTACTGATGGGGTTAAGTCGTAATAACGGGTTAAGCAACTGTACTCAAGGGGTTGAATTACCAGACTCAAGGGTTAAGTCACCAGACTCAAGGGTTAACTTATTGTACTAAAGGGGTTAAGGTAGGTCGACATTACAGTAGTAGTGTTGTTGATCATGTTATGTTGCTAATATTATCCAACACGACGTACTGTACATGGAGAGTAACTTTCATTTAGAAGCGTTACTACTATTACTACTAATACTACCTACTACTACTACTACTACCTACTACTACTGTTAATGCTTCTTTTAGAATTATGACCTCCAACCTCCCCTTATAACCACACCTAACTATCCTAATGCAAAAGTTAACAACCCTAGCTGAGTTAGTTATGCCACATATATACGTGTGTTGGCATTCCGTGACTGTTGCTTCATAGTCTATGTATGTGACTGTTGTTGGCTTAGAGGCCAAAGATCTTGTTCCCCTGAGACACAACAGAGCAGACCTGAGCAAAGAGAAAGATAGGCGACACTTCAACCAGGTCACGACGTAACTTCTGTGCTGTTGCTTCTGTGCTGATAACACCCCAGCCAGTCTGGCGTAGATGCACCTAGCACTACGTCCCATCTCACCACCATGTTATGAACACCCGAGGAGTGAAGCTGCCTTGGTCTACGTTATGGATTCCCTTGTCTTATTCTCTGTTCTCTTCGTTCTCATTTCTCCTCGTTCTCATTTCTCCTGTGTACGCCTCGAGAGTCAGGTCACGGTGACATATGGCCAGGGAGTCGAATATCCTGATATCAAAGAAGGCTCGCTGTCCCCGCACCTACTGTAGAATCATCGAGCACTGACATCTACTACTACTACTACTACTACTACTTCTACTACTACTACTACTACTACTACTTCCACACTGATAACACGAATTCTCACAACATATTAAAATTATATCATGCCATTCCCTCTAAAAAACACGGCTAATTTTAATTTACTAACTAGATTTCTTAAATTAGATTAAAATTACCATTACCATACTGACATAATAAGCGGCAGACGGAGCCTTAGATAAATATGTTAAATGGTTTAATTTGATTTACACTCTGAAGTAAAATTAGGCAAAGGACATCGGTGGAAAGTGTGTGTTGTGTGTGTGTGTGTGTGTGTGTGTGTGTGTGTGTGTGTGTGTGTGTGTGTGTGTGTGTGTGTTGAACAGGATATCAATTTAGATGTATGTAAATGTATCAGACTAGATTTCACTCTCTCTCTCTCTCTCTCTCTCTCTCTCTCTCTCTCTCTCTCTCTCTCTCTCTTTCTCTTCCGCTCTCATTCTCTTTCTTTCTCATTTTCTTCACTTTCTAATCATCTTTCTTTCTCACTCTCGCTTTCCCCCTTCATTGTTTTCATTCTTCCTCTTCCTCTATCTCTCTTACTCACTCCGTCTGTGTCTGTCACTCACCCTCGCTGTCACTCACCTGTCACTCTGACCGTGTCTGTCACTCACCTGTCACAATAACCGTGTGTCTCTCTGTCATGCTGACCGTCTGTCACTCACCTGTCACTCTAAACGTATCGCTGTCACTCACCTGTCATTCTGTCCGTGTCTCTCTCTGTCACTTACTTGTCACTCGAGTCCCTGTCACTCACCTGTCACGTCGTCAGGGCCTCCTTCAGACAGTGGCAGCTCCGTCAGGTGATCATACAAGCCGTACCTGAGGAGACGTACACGTACAATTAGCCTATGTACGTACTAGATGAATACACGTACATGAGACCCATGTATACCCATGTAGATATTTACACTTACATACCAGTATACTGTATATGTACGTAAAGAAAATACTTACATGAGCATTGGTAGAATCACACATGAGGAATTAACTTACATGGGGACAGGGTGTACATAACGAAATACGTACACGAACCAATTTTGTACGTACATGATGGAAATACTTACAGGAAGACAGGATGTACACAATGGCAATACTTATACATGGAAACACGCACGTGAAGAGAGCAATGATGTAGATACGTACACGAAATATTATAATTCCAGATACACACATAATAAAATATATAAAATACTTACATGGAGAGAATGTAAAATAATTGTAAAAAAAAACGTTCATGAGATTAAGGTTCATGTGCGTATATAATAGTCATTGGGGTTGAGGCTACATACATAAGGACAGTCATACCGTCCACAGGTACAGAGATGATGGCCTAATTAGTGTGCTCAGGTGTGGACTATAGTGTATCAGGGAGAGAGAGAGAGAGAGAGAGAGAGAGAGAGAGAGAGAGAGAGAGAGAGAGAGAGAGAGAGAGAGAGAGTCTGTTTCTTCACCTGTAAAAATATTCCGCCTATTCCTGACATCTCCCCAACGAAGATAAACACGACAGGTCACCCCTCCCCCCTTCACCCCCTTGAAATCGTCTCCCATCTCCCACACAGCATCCTCCCCACTATAACTATCTCCCCTTCTCCCTCTCTTCTTCTCTCCCCTTCTCCCTCTCTTCTTCTCTCCCCTTCTCCCTCTCTTCTTCTCTCCCCCTCTCCCTCTCTTCTTCTCTCCCCTTCTCCCTCTCTTCTTCTCTCCCCTTCTCCCTCTCTTCTTCTCTCCCCTTCTCCCTCTCTTCTTCTCTCCCCTTCTCCCTCTCTTCTTCTCTTCCCCTCCCCCACCCAACACTCACCCGGGCAGTTCATGGTAAACGTCCATTAGTTCCTGTTCCTTCTGCTGCATGGCTCTCGCCCTCGTCAGTAGGGAGAGCACGGATCGCCTGCTTCCTCCACCGCCTCCTGCTGCTGTACCGCCTCGACCCTTCACCATCTCGCCCTTTCCTGAAGAAGGCCCAGACGGTGGAGAGTGAGGGACTGTAGGAGGAAAAGAACTGTATGAATCCTGGCTCCTGCAGAAGGCGTAGAGAGAGGAGGATGGAAGGTGGTCACAATGCGTCATTACTACAGCAAGTGTACAGTAGAGGCTGGGGGAGAGTGAGGGAGTGTGTGAAGGAGGGTGAGGGTGTGTGAAGGAGGGTGAGGGTGTGTGTGAAGGAAGGTGAGGGTGTGTGAAGGAGGGTGAGGGTGTGTGAAGGAGGGTGAGGGTGTGTGAAGGAGGGTGAGGGTGTGTGTGAAGGAGGGGGAGGGTGTGTGAAGGAGGGTGAGGGAGTGTGTGAAGGAGGGTAAGGGTGTGTGTGAAGGAGGGTGAGGGTGTGTGAAGGAGGGTGAGGGTGTGGGAAGGAGTGAGGGTGCTTGTGAAGGAGAGTGACGTTGAGTGTCATATTTAAAATGACAAGATCCAAACGACTATAACCTAACCTAACCAACCCGTTACAGCTGGGTGAACTGGGAGCGCCCGGGAGTCGAACCACCGACCCAGGGAACAGAAGCGAGCACTGTATCCACTCTACTATACACGGAGCCAGTACTAACGCATTAAAGGTAACACAGTATGGCTGGCAAGTTATTGCATACAAGGGGTAAATTCACTTTATGGGGTAATTTTTGTTGTTGGTTTATTGTCCCCCTGAGGTAAATTTATAGTGATTTAGTGGTAACTGCCCCTGTAAAAGATGAAATATTCCCTAAGTGACCATACAATTTTTTAAACCTACTTTTGTAAAAAGAAATATATATATATATATATATATATATATATATATATATATATATATATATATATATATATATATATATATATATATATATCAAATCAGCTATAACGAGGTTATTGTAATATCCTGTACTGTGCTGTACTGTACTGGATTGTATAGCATTTTATATGGAGATACATTCCTAACAACATTATTTGTTACCTTAGACTGATACACGATGGCTAAATTTGGCAACTTATACATTAAGACAATTGATTAATGAATACGCAGTGGCTATTAAGCCGTCACCGGTTGAATAACCTGGTAGCCTTCGAAGCCGGAACGGCTACACAGACAGTCAGGCTATTCAGCCGTGAGGCCCAGTTTTCTGTCCTGCCCTGCCCAGATATGTCAAAACTCAGCTTCACCTAGGACCCACATGGTGATAATCCTGTTGTTAGTTAAATTTTATTGATGTTTTATATAAAATTCCTACATTATTTATATTATTTATGTTAGGCACCAAAATTGGTGTACAATCACATAGATCTATCTCTACTTGAGGTGATCAATGAACTTCAGAATGAACACTGCGGCTCCTGTTGTCTCGGTAGGGTTGTCAAAATCCTTCGTCCGTTGTGTCATATCGTCCAACACAATTTTGTATAGATAGTTTTTTGAGTGACTGTGCAGTACATACAAGCAATAGTATATTCCTTTGCCAATAAACACACAGTAACAATAGCACAGTAATAGTAAAACTAGAAACTATCTACTTCTCTGGTGCAATTCGTAAAAATCTCGCGGGAAACTAGCGCCTACTGAGAGACAATCTGATGGGCAACAAGTAAGAAAAATTGACAACAATGCAATCACCATAGCAACCGTTGCTAAGGGAGGTGTCGTGGAATTGCAAGCCATGACATAAATAACGTTACTCAAAAGCAAACAGTAACATCTCTCAGCACAGATAACGTCACACGACACGTAACTCACAAATTACATGTCACTCACAAACCACAACATCACTCAGAAAATACAACGTCACTTACCACACGTCAGGAGGGCAGCCTGGGCCCTGTTGAGTCCCCGAAGGGCTGGGTGAGGGGATGCCAGAGTGAGCCCCGAGGCCCTTACTGTACCCCCACCACGCCCCCCGGCCACTCCCACGCCTGGAGGAGGGGGCGACCCGGAGGACTGGGGGGAGCAGGATCCTTCCTCTGAGCCGCAGGTGGTACCGTTATTGTTGTTGTTGTTGGAGGTGCCGTTGTTGGCGAGGGAGGAGGAGTTGTGGCCCACTAGTAGTTGCATCTCCCTCATCTGGCCCTGGCGGATCTCGTCATTGTAATCCTGTGGGAGATGAGACACAGCTGAGGTACACAAGACTACACTTACACCTCTCCTGTCACTTAGGTACTCATAACTACTGTACACTCACAGCCCTCCTCCCCCCCCCCCCTACCATCCCTGCTGGCCGTGCCCTAGGGTTGTCGAGGGCGGCGCTACAGTCAACAGGTTGGGTGTATTCCGCCCACGTTATTGTGTTTCTCAGTGGTTCTTGTTGAAGTGGAAATAAAACGAGTAACATTACTACACCAAATAATTGAGAGGAAAGAATAATGAGCCAGAGAAGATCTAATAAAATTATTATAGAAATATTAAAAAATACTAAAATATATATTTTTAAATGTAAAACAAAATAAGACTTTAAACATTAAAATTAAAATGGTGAAAATTACTTAAAACACCCCAAAAAAATAACAAAAAACAAGTTAAGAAAACAATAATACAGTAATACAAATACGAAAAAAATGACTATTAGTGTAAAAAAATCGCCTAGAAGAATAATTATTGAAACAACAACAAACAAGGACTTGTAGGCTGATAAATATTCAGAAGCCATTAAATATATAACAAATGATTAAGTAAGTAGTGGGTGGCCTCTCAGCCCTAACCCAGCCTAAATAATTAACCTAAATAACAAGAGAAAAAAGAACTCCAGAGAAAACGGGACGCGGGTTGAGCACTCACCGGCACCAGGTATCGGCGTATCTCAGTAAGGGCGTAAGCTATGCGGGCATGGGCTTCTGCAGGAGGTGCCACAGCGGTGACTTCTACGTGTAGGTCCTCACTAAGGTGAGTGAACTTAGGATCACCTGACACACGCAGCTCCTCCTCCTGCAGGAATCAGAGGTCAAGTGTCAATACAGATAGGTCAATGTTGAGTGGTCAATAGGTCAAAGGTCAGGCTGGAGAGAGGCTAGAACAAGTAATCAAAAGGTAAAAATTTTGAGTTAATTATTGGTGGACAAGCAAAGTTTATATAAAATACCGGTCAACACATCATAAGAACAGCAACAATCAGCCAAAACACACGACAGGAACATCATATATTTCTGTCATAAAAGGTTCAGTAAATCAAAGTTATTACAGTATAAGATCTTAAGCACGTGGGGAAACATTGTCCAGCTGTGAATCATCTTTAACTGTGAAATTTACTTATAACTAACAATAAGTTGCTTCCGTGAGACTTGTTCAACGTGTTCTCTCAGTGTGTCAGTGTGTAACATTTAGTACATATAGAGCTGACTGACGCAACAGGTAACCTGGGGTTCCTGACTGACCTTCTGCTTGTCTCTCATAGATCCTCGCCCCAGGATGGCCATCTTGGTCATGGTCTCCTCCTGTAGCCGCTTGAGGGAGTTTCCCTTAGGCCCCAGCAGCTTACCCACGAAGTTAAACTGTTGACGAGAAGAAAGAAAATGTGATAAGGTTATGTTAGTGATTTTAGAAAACGGGATATGATCAATGGGGAGACGATTGTGATAAAAATGGTCTCCAGACTTAACGGGACCTAACCTAACCTAACCTAACCTAACCCAACCTAACCTAACCTAACCTAACCTAACCTAACCCAACCTAACCTAACCTAACCTAACGTAACGTAACGTAACGTAACCTAACCTAACATAACCTAACCTAATCATTTAAGACTGGTTAGGCTTAACCTATCCCAACATAATCCCACCCAACCGACCCAACCCAAAGCAAAATCTGATGTAAACATACCCTCTTGTGCTCCTCCTCCAGGTGAGGAGGAGGAGGAGGAGGAGGAGGAGGAGATGTTGTGGTGTAAGTGAGAGTGAGTGGAAAGAAGAAGAGTTATTAACTTACGGACAGAATCTCTCTCTCTCTCTCTCTCTCTCTCTCTCTCTCTCTCTCTCTCTCTCTCTCTCTCTTTTTAATAATTTGCTATTTAGTTGCAAATTCGTAGACATTGGCATGGTGGTTCATGAATACATACACGACCTGCAGCTATTTGTACCCCGGCCAGCCTCTCCCTAGTTAGTCCACCACAAAAATTCTTCACCACTTGAATATGTATTATGTGTCCAATGGCTCTTTACACCCCCCATGATGATGCACAGTGACACGTGCGCACATGAACAGATGTACACACACACACACACACACACACACACACACACTAATTTACATCTCAACACAGTACGTTAACTGCCGCCCTCGCCCCTGTACCACACTTACGTCACAGTACGGTCGCTGGAGGTATGTGTTTATTGCTATTAGAATGTTTTAATAATGGATGATTTTAATCTGGGAGAGTCTTTGTTGCGGAACGACATTCTAAAATGCAAAATTAATTAGTAACTGCAGTGAACGTGAACGGTCGACAATTTTTTTTTTTTTTTACTTTTATTTTATTTTATTGAGACAATAATTTATACCAGAAAAATAAAAATGAGATTATGGAAATTGGACGAAGGTGAAAAAAAAGGTTATAAATTTTTGGGTGTGTCGTGAAGCCCATGGAGGGTCTGCCTCACCCGACACACTCGCTGCGGCAGGAATGGTTCTGTCTGGTCCTTGTGCAGTACAGGTACAGATGCAAGTGCAGGTACAGATGCAAGTGCAGGTACAGATGCAAGTACAGGTAACTCCAACAGGTCATTTATACCCTGAACTAATAATAATGGTTGCCCCTCATGTAACGAGGATGGCCAGCCCTAGGGCCACCTAGGCGTGAATTTGTTTAAGGTGTAGAAGCTGTTGCCAACATAACAACCACACCCTGAGTTAACGAGCTGCATGACCCAGTGTCAAGGAATAGTCCGAGAAGACCGGACAACTCGCCAACTGCACTGGCTAACCATTGCACCGGAATACGATCCGAAACTCAATTAACAACCAGGTTCCCAACTACTGCTGGGTAGATAGTGGCAAGTGGCGTAAGGAAACTTGCCCATAGTTTCATCCTGCGTGGGGATCGAACCTGGGTTCACTCGCTTGCGAGGTGAGCATGCTGACCATTACACAACACTAATACTAGGTGGAGTTCCCTACCACACTGTTGTTGGTATATCATGTTATTCTCGATCGGTCAAAACATCCTGTTATAATTATCTTCAGACCTTAGTGAGAGACTACCTGGGTGATTATGTTGCTGCTCTCTCTCTCTCTCTCTCTCTCTCTCTCTCTCTCTCTCTCTCTCTCTCTCTCTCTCTCTCTCTCCATATCAGTTCATCACACCGTCTGTCTCTCTCATATACACACCCCATAAAACACTTGGATAATAACACAAATATTAGTAAAAAAGAAAGAAAAAAAAAACGGGTCCCACTATTCGGAAAACCTAGACTGTTCATTTTTACAAAGTTTTCGAGGTTCAGTAGTAGGTTTCAACAGTAGGTCTTAGTAGTAGGTCTCAGTAGTAGGTCTCAGTAGTAGGTCTCAGTAGTAGTAGGTTTCAGTCACTGCTTCGTCAGATACGTTCTCACTTCAGCATTTAGGGGACAAAATTCACGTCAGGAACTCTTGGGAGATTCGACCTTTGGACCAGAGGTTTGTTTCATTGTCAATAAGCTGCGTTAGTAAGGACGGCATGGCTTGTTCCGTGTGAGAGTGTGTGGGTATATTGAAGCAGTTGGGGAAGAAGAAAAGTTCTCTCAGTGGGGATGTTAGTTTGTCAGTAAGTCAGGTCATTCAGCAAGCCAGTGAGTCAGTTGGTTAAGTCAATAGGTCAGCTAGTGAGTCATTTGGTCTGTTGATAAGCCAGGTAGTGAGTCATTTGGTCTGTCACTACATCAGCAAGTGAGTCAGTCAATCAATCAGTCAATAAGTAAAGACAGTCACAAGAGGCAAGTCACAATCAATAGAGGATAATATTGACAGTTGATCCCTGGATATTCTCTCTGACTGTCCCACCTGTCTGCTGTCTTCTTCCGTATAATAAGACGCCTGTCACCCTGATCCGTTCTTCTCTTTTTCCCAGTTATTTAAATCCTCTCGTGTCATTTCTTTGTTGTTGTTGTTGTTGTTATTCGTCTCTCCTTCCTTCTTCTCTTCCCCTTTGCCTCTTCTCCCCTTTCCCCTCTCCCTCTACCCTCTCCTTTGCCCTTCTCTTCCTCCTCCTTCCCTCTTAACTCCCCTCTCTCTCATCCTCTCTCCCAGTCTCCTCTCCTCTTCCCTACTCCCCCCCCCCCCCTGGAGGTAAACAGCTTAAGATCCCTCTGGTTGAAGGTCTTGATCTCTCACTGACAACGTGTTCACAAATCTCTGACGTCCTGGGCAGAGAGTGGTGCCTAATAAGATCTCCAGAGGCGCTCACAACTTCTTCCCTGATTGGTCTGGTACTAGTGACGTATAAGATAACTTGTTCTACGATTGGTGTGACATGGGTGACGTATAAGATAACTTGTTCTATGATTGGTGTGTCATGAGTGACGTATAACTTGTTCTATGATTGGAGGGACATAAGTGACGTAAAAGTAAATTGTTCTATGATTGGTGTGGCATGAGTGACGTACTAGATAAGTTGTTCTATGATTGGTGTGGCATAAATGACGTATAAGATAAATTGTTCTATGATTGGTCTGGCATGAATGACGTATAAGATAAATTGTTCTATGATTGGTCTGGCATTAATGACGTATAAGTACATTTGGTCTGAGATTGAGCACTCTGCCTTTACTTTCTCTCACGGTGTTTGGTCAAAGTTCATCTCTATAATCCACACTGAGCTGATTACAGGATTAACTAAGGATTAACACATTCAAACATTAATAACACCAAATACGTAAGTCAATCGGATTTTAAGAGTTCACCTGATACACTCACACTCTCGTCACCGACTGACAGTATTAAAGAAATCATCAGATGTTCTTCCACGCCTCTAGGTTAGGTTAGGTTAGGTTAGGTTAGGTTAAGCCTCGTGGGAGATGAGGTAGGTTAAGTGTCCCAGCAGGTAGATTAAGTATCCCAGCAGGTAGATTAAGTATCCCAGCAGGTAGATTGGGTATCCTAGCAGGTAAATTAAGTGTCCCAGCAGGTAAATTAAGTGTCCCAGCAGGTAAATTAAGTGTCCAAGCAGGTAAATTAATATCAACGTCAATGCAGGAGATGAAGCCAAAAGTCAGCCAATCAGGAGAAGCAACCCAAAGTCAGCCAATCAGGAGAAGCAACCCAAAGTCAGCCAATCAGGAGAAGCAACCCAAAGTCAGCCAATCAGGAGAAGCAACAGGGAGGCGTTTTAATCCTAATCCTGTGTTTTAATCCTAATCCTGTGTTTTAATCCTGTGTTTTAATCACCACCACAAACCACCTTTTGGTCATATAAGTTATACGTACATATACACCGATTTAACAAAGTAGCAATAACAACAATAATAACAACAATGACAACAATAATAACAACAATAATAACAACAATGACAACAACAATAATAACAATAATAACAACAACAATAATAACAATAATAACAACAATAATAACAACAACAATGACAGCAGCAATAATAACAATAACAACAACAATGACAACAACAAAAAATAGCAACAACAATAATAATAAGACCAACAATGAAAAACAACAACAAAATCAATAACAAACAAAAACAAAAATAACAAAACAAATTAGAAAACGACACAAAAAAAAATGGATAAAACGAAACATAGAATAAGGATAAAATTCTTAATCAGAGAGAGAAGGAGCATGGGGAGGAGCGTGAGAGAGGAGGAGCATGAGAGAGGAGGAGCGTGAGAGAGGAGGAGCGTGAGAGAGGAGGAGCATGAGAGAGAAGGAGCATGGGGAGGAGCGTGAGAGAGGAGGAGCGTGAGAGAGGAGGAGCGTGAGAGAGGAGGAGCGTGAGAGAGGAGGAGCGTGAGAGAGGAGGAGCGTGAGAGAGGAGGAGCGTGAGAGAGGAGGAGCATGAGAGAGGAGGAGCGTGAGAGAGGAGGAGCGTGAGAGAGGAGGAGCATGAGAGAGGAGGAGCGTGAGAGAGGAGGAGCGTGAGAGAGGAGGAGCATGAGAGAGGAGGAGCGTGAGAGAGGAGGAGCGTGAGAGAGGAGGAGCATGAGAGAGGAGGAGCGTGAGAGAGGAGGAGCGTGAGAGAGGAGGAGCGTGAGAGGAGGAGCATGAGAGAGGAGGAGCGTGAGAGAGGAGGAGCGTGAGAGAGGAGGAGCGTGAGAGAGGAGGAGCATGAGAGAGGAGGAGCGTGAGAGAGGAGGAGCGTGAGAGAGGAGGAGCATGAGAGAGGAGGAGCGTGAGAGAGGAGGAGCGTGAGAGAGGAGGAGCGTGAGAGAGGAGGAGCATGAGAGAGGAGGAGCGTGAGAGAGGAGGAGCGTGAGAGAGGAGGAGCATGAGAGAGGAGGAGCGTGAGAGAGGAGGAGCGTGAGAGAGGAGGAGCGTGAGAGAGGAGGAGCGTGAGAGAGGAGGAGCATGAGAGAGGAGGAGCGTGAGAGAGGAGGAGCGTGAGAGAGGAGGAGCGTGAGAGAGGAGGAGCAAGAGAGAGGAAGAGCGTGAGAGAGGAGGAGCGTGAGAGAGGAGGAGCATGAGAGAGGAGGAGCGTGAGAGAGGAGGAGCGTGAGAGAGGAGGAGCGTGAGAGAGGAGGAGCGTGAGAGAGGAGGAGCGTGAGAGAGGAGGAGCGTGAGAGAGGAGGAGCATGAGAGAGGAGGAGCATGAGAGAGGAGGAGCGTGAGAGAGGAGGAGCGTGAGAGAGGAGGAGCAAGGGAGAGGAAGAGCGTGAGAGAGGAGGAGCGTGAGAGAGGAGGAGCATGAGAGAGGAGGAGCGTGAGAGAGGAGGAGCATGAGAGAGGAGGAGCATGAGAGGAGGAGCGTGAGAGAGAAGGAGCATGGGGAGGAGCGTGAGAGAGGAGGAGCATGAGAGAGGAGGAGCGTGAGAGAGGAGGAGCGTGAGAGAGGAGCAGCGTGAGAGAGGAGGAGCATGAGAGAGGAGGAGCGTGAGAGAGGAGGAACATGAGAGAGGAGGAGCGTGAGAGAGGAGGAGCGTGAGAGAGGAGGAGCGTGAGAGAG
This sequence comes from Homarus gammarus, assembly GCA_958450375.1. Lineage (NCBI taxonomy): Eukaryota > Metazoa > Arthropoda > Malacostraca > Decapoda > Nephropidae > Homarus > Homarus gammarus. The sequence continues at coordinate 3,203,041 of CAUDMG010000372.1, forward strand.
GAGGAGCATGAGAGAGGAGGAGCATGAGAGAGGAGGAGCGTGAGAGAGGAGGAGCGTGAGAGAGGAGGAGCGTGAGAGAGGAGGAGCATGAGAGAGGAGGAGCGTGAGAGAGGAGGAGCATGAGAGAGGAGGAGCGTGAGAGAGGAGGAGCGTGAGAGAGGAGGAGCATGAGAGAGGAGGAGCGTGAGAGAGGAGGAGCGTGAGAGAGGAGGAGCGTGAGAGAGGAGGAGCGTGAGAGAGGAGGAGCATGAGAGAGGAGGAGCATGAGAGGAGGAGCGTGAGAGAGAAGGAGCATGGGGAGGAACGTGAGAGAGGAGGAGCATGAGAGAGGAGGAGCGTGAGAGAGGAGGAGCGTGAGAGAGGAGGAGCGTGAGAGAGGAGGAGCGTGAGAGAGGAGGAGCTTGAGAGAGGAGGAGCATGAGAGAGGAGGAGCGTGAGAGAGGAGGAGCGTGAGAGAGGAGGAGCGTGAGAGAGGAGGAGCATGAGAGAGGAGGAGCATGAGAGAGGAGGAGCATGAGAGAGGAGGAGCGTGAGAGAGGAGGAGCGTGAGAGAGGAGGAGCGTGAGAGAGGAGGAGCATGAGAGAGGAGGAGCAAGAGAGAGGAAGAGCGTGAGAGAGGAGGAGCGTGAGAGAGGAGGAGCATGACAGAGGAGGAGCGTGAGAGAGGAGGAGCATGAGAGAGGAGGAGCGTGAGAGAGGAGGAGCGTGAGAGAGGAGGAGCGTGAGAGAGGAGGAGCGTGAGAGAGGAGGAGCATGAGAGAGGAGGAGCATGAGAGAGGAGGAGCGTGAGAGAGGAGGAGCGTGAGAGAGGAGGAGCGTGAGAGAGGAGGAGCATGAGAGAGGAGGAGCGTGAGAGAGGAGGAGCATGAGAGAGGAGGAGCATGAGAGAGGAGGAGCGTGAGAGAGGAGGAGCGTGAGAGAGGAGGAGCGTGAGAGAGGAGGAGCATGAGAGAGGAGGAGCAAGAGAGAGGATGAGCGTGAGAGAGGAGGAGCGTGAGAGAGGAGGAGCATGAGAGAGGAGGAGCGTGAGAGAGGAGGAGCATGAGAGAGGAGGAGCATGAGAGAGGAGGAGCATGAGAGAGGATGAGCGTGAGAGAGGAGGAGCGTGAGAGAGGAGGAGCGTGAGAGAGGAGGAGCATGAGAGAGGAGGAGCGTGAGAGAGGAGGAGCATGAGAGAGGAGGAGCATGAGAGAGGAGGAGCGTGAGAGAGGAGGAGCGTGAGAGAGGAGGAGCGTGAGAGAGGAGGAGCATGAGAGAGGAGGAGCAAGAGAAAGGAAGAGCGTGAGAGAGGAGGAGCGTGAGAGAGGAGGAGCATGAGAGAGGAGGAGCGTGAGAGAGGAGGAGCATGAGAGAGGAGGAGCGTGAGAGAGGAGGAGCGTGAGAGAGGAGGAGCGTGAGAGAGGAGGAGCGTGAGAGAGGAGCATGAGAGAGGAGGAGCATGAGAGAGGAGGAGCGTGAGAGAGGAGGAGCGTGAGAGAGGAGGAGCGTGAGAGAGGAGGAGCGTGAGAGAGGAGGAGCGTGAGAAAGGAGGAGCGTGAGAGAGGAGGAGCGTGAGAGAGGAGGAGCGTGAGAGAGGAGGAGCGTGAGAGAGGAGGAGCGTGAGAGAGGAGGAGCGGGAGAGAGAAGGAGCGTGAGAGAGAAGGAGCGTGAGAGAGGAGGAGCATGAGAGAGGAGGAGCGTGAGAGAGGAGGAGCGTGAGAGAGGAGGAGCGTGAGAGAGGAGGAGCGTGAGAGAGGAGGAGCATGAGAGAGGAGGAGCGTGAGAGAGGAGGAGCGTGAGAGAGGAGGAGCGTGAGAGAGGAGGAGCGTGAGAGAGGAGGAGCGTGAGAGAGGAGGAGCATGAGAGAGGAGGAGCGTGAGAGAGGAGGAGCGTGAGAGAGGAGGAGCGTGAGAGAGGAGGAGCGTGAGAGAGGAGGAGCGTGAGAGAGGAGGAGCGTGAGAGAGGAGGAGCGTGAGAGAGGAGGAGCGTGAGAGAGGAGGAGCGTGAGAAAGACCATGAGAAAGGGAGGAAGGGTGAGGGAGTAAGCATAGGAGTGAGAAAGGGAGAGAGAAGATGAGGTTGAGAGTGGGAGATAAAGAAAGGGAGAGTGAGATGAAGAAAAAGAAAGTAGTGAGAGAGAGAGAGAGAGAGAGAGAGAGAGAGAGAGAGAGAGAGAGAGAGAGAGAGAGAGAGAGAGAGAGAGAGAATATGAGAGGAGGCAGAGGGCAGTAGAAAGAGGCATACGTGAGAGTGAGCCTTAAAGAGAGTGAGAGGGAGAGATTGGGAGTAAGGCTGGGAGAGTGAGAGGGTGGGAGAGTGAGTGAGAGGGTGGGAGAGTGAGAGGGTGGGAGAGGGACAGGTCACAGCTCACCTAACTGGGTTACAGAGTCTCACCCACGTATTGCCACGTTGATTCTCTCTCTCTCTCTCTCTCTCTCTCTCTCTCTCTCTCTCTCTCTCTCTCTCATATTGTCTTTCCAAAGAATATAAGATTTTGCCTTAGAACACACACACACACACACACACACACACAAAGTAAATACAAACACTATTACGCATAAACATACACGCAAACACCCATCACATAAACAAACGCCTTTAAAGAAAAACCCATACAAACACGCCTAAATAAACAAGCACTCCTACAGCATACAGATCCCCTCCCCCCCCCCCCACAACAAACACAAGGCTAAAACTCTAATTCTTTGTTATATATTTCTTGGATCCATAGACGAGAGAATCCCCTAGCTACCAGATGCTCTTACGTCTCTGAAGCTTGAGCCTAAGAGGATCGAATACTAAAGTCAGGGGAATTGAATCGTACCAGTAAGCTTGCTGTGGGTTCACGGCAAAAGCGCTACGATCGGATTACTTCTCTGATGATTCTGTGTTTACATTTTTATCTGATGGATTCTTTGAGGATTTCTGAATGGATGTGAGAGGATTAAGAGAGTTATGTATTTTGTTTACGAACGCTGTATGGAGAGAGAGAGAGAGAGAGAGAGAGAGAGAGAGAGAGAGAGAGAGAGAGAGAGAGAGAGAGAGAGAGAGAGAGAGAGATGTCTTGCACAAAATGTCAAGACGTCCTCCACCCTCAGACAGCTCCTCCTCTGGTACGACAATCACCTGGGTCTTCATGCCTTGTTCCTCCAGGCTGTGAACGCTCACTTACGCCATCACGTAACAACGACTTTAATCTAACATGACTGTGTTTTCTAATCCCTCAGCAACCTCTTTCTACAACTCAACGTGTGTGTGTGTGTGTGTGTGTGTGTGCGTGTGTGTGTGTGCGTGTGCGTGTGTGTGTGTATGTGTGTGTGTGTGTGTGTGTGTGTGTGTGTGTGTGTGTGTGTGTGTGTGTGTGTGTGTTTACGGTTTACGACCAAAAAGGACCTAATCTAAAAAGGCCCTAATACTAACAGGTCTTAATCTAGCCTAACTATGGACCGTGGGTGCGAACCAGTGACCTTTAGGAAGGGAAGTAAGCTCTCTATCCTCTAGGCCACCGTACCAGAGGGATTACATCACCGCCATGAAGAAATTACGAGCCAACATATTAATAATCCACAAAATACACTGTCGGTGGTGATTTATCAGGATTCTACCCCCTTAATCCCCCACACAATTGGTTGGAGGATGTAATGGCAACACGTTGTAATTCCGGCAGTAAATCCTCAATCTCATTGTTTGTTCCGGAGGTCAAAAATCCCAGACCCGGTATTTTATGTGTTTGAGAAAGGTCGTGTTGGAGAGAGAGAGAGAGAGAGAGAGAGAGAGAGAGAGAGAGAGAGAGAGAGAGAGAGAGACTTCCCCCCCCCCCCTGTTTCTATATAAAAACAATTCCATCACTGGACAATATCTACCTTAAATAAAAATAATAAATATAAAATAATTCCACCTTGGCCAGATTTACATTAAAAGATGAATAAATCCATTCAACTCTCTCTTCCATTACCATAAATTGAATATTAACACGTATAAAAATAACTGGGGGGGGGGGGAGGGAAAGCTTGAGAATTAAGTCATATATATATCACCGAAAGTATAGTAAAGTAGAGTATAAGCAACATACCCACGGAAGCCATTAGTCTACGCCGCAGGAGAAAGACTTTAAGAGGTTATGGAAAGACACTGAGACAGACGGATGGTTGGTCTCTGTAGCTATGATATTAGAACTTGTCTTTGGTATATGTTAGAGGGGTATTCATGAGAAATATGAACACCTTATCACACATAGTTCTTCCGGGAGAGTGTGGACAAACATAAACACAAACAGACAGCAACATAAGGAGATAGGTATTTCCTCACCACTGTGGATGATGACATAAGTGATACATAATATTTATTGGGTACTAGAGGCGACCCTTCTAGCGAGGTCAGTCAGAGATAAGTCAGTTTTGGCCGGTCCCAGTCAGTTAGTTCGGAGAGGAATGGTCATATTAGTGTATGCCAGCTTAGTTCAAGGCCAGTCACATCAGCTTGGGACCAGTCGGATCAGCTTAGGTTATGACCAGTCGGATCAACTTAAATTAAGATCAGTCAGTTCAGTTTAAATTTCTCAACCACTACAGCTTAAGTCTGAACCAGTCAGATCAGCTTAGAGACACCCATCAAGTAGTGAGCAAGTTGAAATCTGATTAGGTCGCTGTAGGTGGACTCTAGAGGCGCCTAATACAGTGACACAACACCTCAGTGACACAGTCCCTCCTACCCAGTGCTTCCCTCAGACCCTCTTCTACAACCCTCCCCAGAACCTCCCCTAAACCTCTCCCCAGAACCTTCCCACAACCTCCCCACAGAACCTCCCCTACACCTCCCCCCAGAACCTCCCCTACACCTCTCCCCAGAACCTCCCCTACACCTCTCCCCAGAACCTCCCCCCAAGAACCTCCCCTATACCTCCCCACAGAACCTCCCCTACAACCTCCCCCCAGAACCTCCCCTACACCTCCCCCAGAACCTCCCCTACACCTCCCCCCAGAACCTCCCCTACACCTCCCCCCAGAACCTCCCCTACACCTCCCCCCAGAACCTCCCCTACACCTCTCCCCAGAACCTTCCCACAACCTCCCCACAGAACCTCCTCCCCCACTGGATTCCTTCCGCTTCCAAATTTGATTATGACCCGCCTGGTCTTGCCCCCCAAGATATGAATAACACATCCACAACACCACACGCACAGTAGGGCCTCTTGTCACAGCCACCACCCCCTAGTCACCCCAGAACACCCCCTAGTCACCCCAGACATACCGGAGTGACCCTCACATCAGATGCCGTTAGATCAGAGTGGCAGTGATCGGTCACCTGGCATCAGCACTGGCACCTCTCTCTCCCAATCACCATTTACATATCACGGGTTTATACGGTTGCCCAGACCTATGTATGTATGTATGTATGTATGTATGTAGGTATGTATGTATGTATGTATGTGTGTAGGGGTGTAGGGACAGGGCCATCCGGTAGGTTAGGTCACCCTTACCTCCCTACTAAATTTCAGCTCTTGATCTTCAAAACTGTGGACCGACCTGTAGGTGGTGGGTCGCGGTTAGCCTCTGCAGAGCCTTTTATATTAGGCCTCTTTGACACGGGTAGATGCTAACTTTATCCCCTTCAAAGATAAAATGAAATGCAAGCTCTCCTGTATATAAGAGTGTGTATGTGTGCGTGTATGTGTGTATTAACGTGTATTTGTGTATATTTATGTATGTTAATGTTGTGTAGTTATCTTATGTGAATCATCTTGTCATAGTGTAAGGCTCATCATGAGTGTTGCTGGGTTACGAGTATCTCTCTCTCTCTCTCTCTCTCTCTCTCTCTCTCTCTCTCTCTCTCTCTCTCTCTCTCTCTCTCTCTCTCTCACACACACACACCAGGATATCATATATATTCTTTATGGAGTTTACCTCATCCAAGAAAACGACGACAGGCGATGGGTAAACTTATAAAAAGATGATATGTGAGGGAGGATTATGAAGAAAACGACATTAGATGAGGGGAAGACTATAAAGAAAACGGCATTAGATGAGGGGGAGACTAAAGAAAACGGCAGTAGATGAGGGGAGGACTATAAAGAAAACGGCATTAGATGAGGGGGAGACTAAAGAAAACGGCAGTAGATGAGGGAGAGACTAAAGAAAACGGCAGTAGATGAGGGGAGGACTATAAAGAAAATGGGAATTGGGGGACGTCAATAAAGAAAACGGGAGTAGATGAGGGGGGCTATAAAGAAAACGGGAGTAGATGAGAGGAGGACTTAGATAATAACATGAGTGGTGTATCCGACTTACAGATGGATCAAAAGAATCATTGTCGTGAATAATCTGGAACATTCACTGGCGTTTTGTATGCTTTAAACATTTACTCTACAAATACTGTGCTGATGAATATGTAGTTGTGATGATAAACTATGAATATATGCATGTACACACACACAGACACACACACACACACACACAACACAAATACACACACAATGTATCTGATGTTGTCTCTTATCAAATTTATGTGTACAATTTGGCCGTTTCGAACACATCTGCATATAAAACAAAATGTATGTATATATGTATGTATGTATGTATGTATGTATGTATGTATAGATTTCCTCTCCATAAAGTTTTGCTCAGAGTAATGAATAAACACAATTATCCCTGCAATAATATCCATCATGAATCACATCTACACATAATCTAACCTAACCTAACCTTACTTAAATTTAACATAACCACGGAACTTTAACTTAAATCAAATAAACCGAATTTAACCTAATCTCCAGTAATCTAACCTTAACCATGTAATAGCACCTTAGTATTATATAAAAAAAAAACTACACCACAGATACAAGCATATAGACAGCCAACCAGGGTCACGTTATTAAGCTAGAATTAACTGAGATCAAAGTAAACAAAGAGACATGCTTCCAACTCCCTTCCAAGAGGTCGTAGCAGACATGAACAGGGAATTCAGACAGTTAACTAAGTCTCCAAGTACTTATAATTCTTCCCTGGAGAGCATCACATAACATCCTCTCAGATCATATCAGTGTACAGTCCCCTTCACTAGTGCGTTTACAGGGGTGGCTCGTCAGGTTTTGTACAGTGTGGCAGCGCTGTGTTTGTTTACATTCGACAGAAGGTAACTCGCAACAGTAAACACAGTATGGAATAAAATTAAAACAATATTAAAACAAATATCTCAAAGGTAATGATTTGTGGAATGTTTACATGACGAGCTCCTGTAAACGCACTAGTGAAGGGGACTGTACAGTGTGTGTATAAACAACAAACACACACAAAGCTAAGAAGTGTTTACCTCAAGACCCTGCCACTAAAAGAGTTATAGACAATAATTTGTGGTGACAGTAAGACGCTATCACAACCACACTCCAATTTGCCACACTTAATGTATCCCAATCAGCAGAAACTTTACGTAACCAAACTTAACTAAATTTAACTTAATGTAACCTAACTTATTTTAAACTACCGTAACTTAATGTAACCTGATTTAATTTCACCTAACTTCACGTAACCTAACCTAACCTAACCTAACCTAACTTCACGTAACCTAACCTAACTTCACGTAACCTAACCTAACTTCACGTAACCTAACCTAACTTCACGTAACCTAATTTAATTTAACCTACCCTAACTTACCTTAATCTAACTTACCGTAACCTACCTTAATTTAATCTAACCTAACTTAATGTAACCTAACCAAACTCAACCTAACTTCAGGTAACCTAACTTAATTTAACCTAAACTAACCTAACCTACCTTCACGTGGGGGGTGGGGGGGGGGGGGGTGGGGGGTGGGGGGGGGGAGGGGGTAATTCAACACCTCTCCTTACCTTTGGGTGATCACGAACGGGCACCAGAACACGGACGGTCAGCTTAATGGCCTTGTCCTTAGTCACGTCCGCCATCTTCCTCTCTTCCACTTTACCCCCGGAGGTACGGACGCCATTCTGGAGCCTCTCAATCTCTGGGGAGGGAGAGAGACACGGAGTTATTATATCTGGGGTGATGGAGAGAGAGACGAGAGAGAGAGAGAGAGAGAGAGAGAGAGAGAGAGAGAGAGAGAGAGAGAAATTACCTCCAAGTAGAAATAAAAAAAAAAAACAATATTTCTTTGCCATAGGATATTCACTGGAAATTTATCTCTGCTTTCGGAAATGAAGAAATTGTATACGAATTTCCGAGACAGACTTTAGACGGGAGAAATATCTATACATGCCTTGGCCACACCAGAGGAAGATACGACTGTGTGTTTGTGGTAAGCTATCATAAACAAAGCTGGTGAGTCAGTTAGCCAGTAGGTAAATGAGTCTTTTTGACAGCCATTTAGACAGTCGTTTAGTCACGTAGTTAGCCATTCAGTTAGTCAGTTAGCCAATTATTCAGTCAATCTATCCGTCATTCCCTCAGTTAACCAGTCATTGGGTTAATCAGTCATTTAAACAGTTAATCAGTTACTCACTTATTCAGTTATTCAGTCAATCATCTAATAGTCAGTCAGTTGGCCAGTTAGTCATTTAATCAGACAGTTAGAGGAGACATACACACAAGAGCTTCCTGGCGTACTTAACCTAACCTAACTTAACATAACCTAACCTAACTTAACCTACCCTAGCCTGACCTAACTTGACCTGACCTAACCTTACCGCTGGGTCATCCCTGGTTCGTGTACCTGTGTGTTGTGTAGTGATGTAACAGGTATGGCATAGTGAATTTCTTTCTTTCTTTCTTTAATAATTATTTTCTATGTCTGTCTGTCTCTTCCTCTAAATTTCTCTCTCTTTATCTCATTTTCTTACTTTTTCGCTTCATTTAATTTTAGTCTCTCTAATTTATATTTTTTCTATTCCCTTTTCTCTCACTCTTTTATTCTTTATTTTCTCTCTCTATTTCTTGCTCTCTTTTTCTTTCCTCTTTCTCTTCTTATTTTCTCTCCCTCTCTTTCTCTCTTCCATATACAGTACACAAAACAGACATACAAATAAAGGAAGTGAGAGACAGAGAGACAGATAAACGGAGAGAGAAGATAAAGAAACACAGACAGACAGACAGACAGACAGACATCTACCACCTCCCACCTGGTATTATTATTACAACATTGGCCCAGTGTAGGTGTGAACTAGGCAACTGTGTGTGTGCGTGTCTGTCTCATTGTTGATGCAACACACACACACACACACACACACACTGACCCTCTCGGCTCTCTTTGATCATCACCATGACCTCATCTGAAAGTCTGGGAAAAAGCTTCAGCATCATCCTAGGCACCGTCTCCTGCTCTGACCTGAGATCCCTCGCCCGAGAATTGCTGTTCGACACAACAACCGCATCCGGTCCATACGAGTACGTACTGATCGCTATAAGAACAGCCCAGTCCCAACCATTGTAAAATTATCAACAGCTCGTGGTGTGATTACTACCTGCCAATCTTGCTTTTGTACTGTAACTATGTTGAAATTCCTTGTTAAATTGTACCCCCGCGTTATTATATATCATATTTGTATCAATTACGCACCTTCTTTATTATTTGTCAATCAAATGACTCAACTTATGAAACTTTCATCATCTCTGTTAACTGTATATTTTCAACACTTTGGCTGCCATGTTCTTTCAATAAACCGCTATTATTATTAACATGACACACACACACACATTGGAAAAAAAATAATTGGCTAGTCTAAGAGGGCTTAGCATGTTAACATACATTTACATATTGTAAAAAGATTAAAAGTTGGCAGTTATACAATATATATATATATATATATATATATATATATATATATATATATATATATATATATATATATATATATATATATATATATATATATATATATATATATGTACAGTATATACCACAGACAGGTAACATGAGAGGGGGAACCCCCGGAAGCACCTGGCTGGGTCGTCCAGAAGCTCGTGATGTTTATTTAAAAATCTTTTTAGGGGGACGACTGTTTGTTTAATGTTGACGTAGGTATATACTGGCCGCGCCTGGCTGGCCTCCGGGGACGTGCTCCACCACTCTCACAGATTCGTTCGCTATATTTTCCCTTAATCTCGGCGTGTAAGAGACTCTAGGAAAAATTTATTTTATTCTGTATACCATAGAAGAATAAATATTACACCCTGAAGTTCCTCTATATTTTTTAACAAATTATTTCTCAGTCAAAAAGGGAGGTGAGGTTAAGGAGTATCGGATCAGGCTTAGGTGAGGCAGGTGAGGGAAGGTCAGATTTAGCACCTCACCAGAACTTCAGTGGTCAACAACAAACAAATATGGAATTATCGCCTTTCTATTCTCTTAATCTCAACGATACAAGACAGTTACAAAGTTCAAGACATAAGGTGCACTATTGTTTCCACCGACGTTATTACCAGCTGGTTCACGTAAATAACTCCCAGTAACTTCTCCCGACAGGTGGATAAAGGTGTCGCGTTAACATTGATTCCGCGGAGATGAGAATTCACAAGAAATCCCCTAATTTGGCATTTTTTCTGCCACTCCTTCATATTTTGACTAATGTGGATGTTATGGCTGAGACACCCCTAGTGCGGCCCTCATAAACAACACCTGTACACTTGTTTTCTTCTTCTTAAACATTATGGCAGAGTTATGTCGCCTTGATTGTGTTGGACAGCCGGAGGAACTATATTACGCTGTTTGTGACAACTGTTCTTATGAGTGACTATATACTCAATATATCACGAAAGGTAAGGTTTATTTTCGTTTTATTGTCAACTTTTTATACATATCCGTTTCAAGTATTCATATTAGTGTGGGTTTGTATAACTTGGGGGAATACTTTAACAGGTGCCTCCTTCGTCAGATGATGAAGGCTGGTTAATAATCTGACGCAGGAGTACATCAAATACAGAAATAACTTTTATTACTTTGAAAAATTACCTAACGACCGGAAAGCATGAAGACGTCAACACTAATTATGTATCTAGAACTATTCTATCTCTTAATCTTTATGACATCGACGAAGGGTTAAACAAAGGTGATATAACAAAGGCACTCAAACTATCCAACCAGGAGCGAACTCGTAGCCGTGGTTTTAAATTAGACAAATTTAGATTTAGGCGCGAGATAGGTAAACATTGGTTTGGAAAATACAGTGGATGAGTGGAACAAGTTACCAAACATCATCATTAACTCGAATACACTGGATAGCTTCAAGTACAGGTTGGATGGACATGTGAGCGATAGGAGTTAGGTGTATGGGTCATCGTTATGGGGTTATAGGCCAGCTGCAGTTTCCTCCATTCTTATGTTCTTAAAACTCACTTAGTTAAATAATTATACCTTATTTAGAAGTCACCTGGATGATTCACAGCTAACATGCACACACACACACACACACACACACACACACACAGCTGGCACATTATGGGAACAGCTCTAATACTTTGGGGACGATGGTTAAACCCCTAGAGTTTTATAGCCTAAACCAAGGTTCATGCAGGGTTATACAGTAGTTTTAACCACCGTCCCTAAACAGTTATAACTTAAACCATCGTCCTCAAAGAGTTATAACTTAAACCATCGTCCTCGAAGGGTTAAAGCTTAAAACTTTCGTCCTCAAAGAGTTAAAACTTAAGCCATCGTCCTCAAAGAGTTAAAATTTAAACCATCGTCCTCAAGAGGTTAAAACTTAAACCATCGTCCTCAAAGGGTAAAAATCTTGTATCTTGACTGTTTTAATTACCACACAACTCACTCGTGACCTTAATTATATATGACTTTTAAAGAATTAATTATAAAATAAAATAATATGCCTTACCTTGTGGAACATATTCTAACAAACCAAGTACTAAGTTCTTGTATATATTTAACCATAAACTTTACATAAGGCGAGGTATAAAAAGTGAAGAAATGAAAATAAAATAATGTGAATAATAAAAAACTCATACAAAATATATATTACCGTAAATTGTAAAAAAAAACAAATAAATAAATAAAATGCCAAACAAAATACCGTGTTTACTGTACCATCTTTTGTAATTTAATGTAGTAATTTTATGACTTTGTAAAAATAATAAAAATTAAATCAACGTTTATATTAAATACAGTTTATGTGGCATCAAAGAGGTCTTTTTTTACGACAACCGTAATGGTGTAATTATATTGTTCATATAAGTGAGACAAAAACATATATAATAACAACAACAACAACAATAATAATAATAATAATAGTAACAACAACAACAACAACAACAACAACAATAATAATAATAATAATAATAATAATAATAATAATAATAATAATAATAATACCAACAGCAACTACAACAACAATCACAATCATCATCACCATACGTGCCTCTAAATTAGTTACCCAGCAATTACAAGGACAGGTACACAAATTCAAGTACCGGTACAGGTAAAACACAAATACAGGAGAGTTACAGAAACTATATAATCATAACATTATTTAAATACAACAAACAGTACAAGTAGTCACAGAACCGTCTATGTCGTGTGTACGTTAGTGTATTATGCTGGTAATGAACTGTGTGTATGTGTGTGTGTGTGTGTGTGTGTGTGTGTGTGTGTAGGCTGAAGGTAAGAGAGAGAGGGGAGAAGATGATATAAGACATCACCATGACAACCAAGACGCTGCTTCACCATGGTAACAACAACCCCTATAATGTTTCACTATAAAAACAACAACAATTATGGTATTTCCTAATAACAACAATCATTATAATGCTTTACCATGACGAATTTCATTGTGCATGTTCCTTCTCCCTCTCCTCTCTCTGATTCACTCTTCTCTCCCTCTCTCTTCCATCATCCTTTCATCTCAACTCTTTCTTTCCATCCTTTCCATAACACGAATCCGTTTCTCGTCAACTTCCCCTTCAATTTATTACTCCTTCCCTTCCTTTTCTCTCCCTTCCTTCTCCGGTATACCTCTCCCTTCTTCTCTCTCTCCCTGTTGTCATCCCTCTTTCTTCCTAACTTCCTCTCCCACCTCTCACTTCCAAACCTCTCTCTCTCTCTCTCTCTCTCTCTCTCTCTCTCTCTCTTTCTCGCTTCCTACCTCTGTCTTTTATTTCCCTTACTCATCAACTCATTTCCTCTCTTCTCTCATCTCTCCCTCTCTCTTGCCTCTCCCTCTCTCTCACCTCTCCCTCTCTCTCACCTCTCCCTCTCTCTCGCCTCTCCCTCTCTCTCACCTCTCCCTCTCTCTCACCTCTCTCTCACCTCTCCCTCTCTCTCGCCTCTCCCTCTCTCTCGCCTCTCCCTCTCTCTCACATAAGAACATAAGAATGGAGGAAACTGCAGCGGGCCTATTGGCCCATACTGGGCAGTCCCGTTTACACCCAACCCCTATTGCTCATATAAGCATCCAACCTATGTTTGAAGCTATTCAACGTATTCGAGTTAATGATGATATTTGGTAACTTGTTCCAATCATCCACTACTCTGTTTCCAAACCAGTGTTTACCTATTTCACGCCTAAATCTAAATTTGTCTAATCTAAAACCATTGTTACGAGTTCGCTCCTGGTTGGATAGTTTGAGTACCTTTGTAATGTCCCCTTTGTTTAGCCCTGACTTCCACTTATACACCTCTATCAGGTCGCCCCTCGCTCTACGTCTCTCAAGGGAGTGCAAATTAAGATGCTTTAACCTGTCTCTATACTCAAGGTTCCTAATGCCCGGGATTAGTCTTGTCATTCTCCTCTGAATTCTTTCCAAGGATTCTATATCCATTCTGTAATACGGTGACCAGAACTGAACTGCGTAATCCAGGTGTGGTCTCACAAGAGCAAGATACAGTTTTAGGATGACCTCGCTAGTCTTGTAACTAACACTCCTTTGTATGAACCCAAGTACTTTATTAGCCTTGTTACGATCAAAAACACATTGTTTACTTGGCTTAAGGTTCCTACTTATCATTACTCCTAAATCTCTCTCGCAGTCGGATTTCTCTATGGCATCGTTGTTCATCTGGTATCTGGTTTCCTTGTTTACATCTCCTATACTGAGTACTTTACATTTGTCCACGTTGAATTTCATCTGCCATTTTTCAGACCACCTCTCTCACTTCTCCCTCTCTCTCACTTCTCCCTCTCTCTCTCTCACTTTTCCCTCGCTCTCACTTCTCCCTCTCTCTCTCACCTCTCCCTCTCTCTCACCTCTCCCTCTCTCTCACCTCTCCCTACCTCACCCAGTTCATTTCACACTCAGATAAGATATCACTGGCTGTCACTCAAGCGGTGGTATGATCCTCAACACACACTTCCCGCTCAAGCGACAACAGGTGGCACTCTTCCTCGTCACTCTACCTCAAGGGAGAAAGGGGTAGGAAGAAGAGGATGAGGAAAAGTGGGAGGTGAAAGAGGAGAAGAGGGAGGAAAGGAAGGAGGAGGAAAACTGGAGAAGAGGGAGGAAAGGAAGGAGGAGGAGGAAAGGGGAAAGGAGGAGGAGAGGTAGAAGAAGGAAGATGAAAGGGAAAAAAAGGAGGAAAGGGAAAGGAGGAGGAAATGGAGGAGGAAAAAGAAAAGAAGGAGAAGAAGGAAGAGGAGGAGGAGGAGGAGGAAAGAGAGGAGGAGGAGAAAAGGGAAAGAAAAGTTAGGCAGAAAAAAGTAAGAGGAGGAAAAAGAGGAAGTAGAAGAGAAACGGGAAAGAATGGGGAGGAAGGGAAAAAAGAAGAAGAAGGGGGAGGAAGAAGATGAGGAGGAGGCGGAGGTAGCAGTAGTGTCACGACCACCTGTATCTTAGACCAATAGCAGTCCATTAAGTCAATTGACGTGGCCACTTAAACCAAAACTTAATGAAAATTCGTCCACTTACCCAGAGACCTAACACTTAACACTTTCCTGGCTTGGGGGAGCTTTACAAACAATCAGATTATGGTTGGGTTATGCTGGATTAGGTTGGGCTGGGTTAGGTTAGGCTGAGTTAGGTTAGGTTGGGTTAGGTTAGGTAAGGCTGGGTTAGGTTAGGTTAGGCTGGGTTGGGTTGGGTTAGGCTGGGTTAGGTTAGGTTAGGCTGGGTTGGGTTGGGTTAGGTTAGGTTAGGCTGGGTTGGGTTGGGTTGGGTTGGGTTGATTGTTAATGTGCAAGTCTACAAGAAAATAACAAATACACTCTGGCTAATCTCAGGTACAACAACAAGTACAACAGGTACAGTCGGCCACGGGACTAAGTAAACACACTGTAGCTGTATGGTCTGGTAACGTTGAAACTGCGCATTCAGACCACGATAAAACTCAGCTCCCTCCACCTGTTATCTCTAACTATTTTCTGTTTCCCCTTCTTTATTCTTCTATTTACTCTTCTTCCTTTCTTTACTAATCCAAACATCAGTTAAAAAAATTAGGGTATGATAAAAAGTGGGAGAGGAGGAGGAGGAGGGAGCTGTACGATAACTGCAATCCCATTCGTCAACAAATTTACTACCATTAGATACAATATATTGCTTGTAATATAAACACAAGTCACTAGTAAAACATTAACAACAAGTGTATTTATAACATATATGTAGGAATAAAACATAAATTACAGGTCATTTTGTAATTTTGTCTATTCTGTTCAGGACAGTATTACCTGATATTTTGTCTCAAACACGAACCGTAGGTGTAACTTATTCTCGTGGCTGACTGTACATTGTTCTGTTATATATTGTGGGCTAAATTTAATGGATTATTTAGTGGGTTAACCAGTCGGATAATTCAGTGTCTCCCGTACTCCACACACACACACACACCGAGAGAAATTATCTGATTTCCGCATTTCACCCACTAAACAGAGGGATATTTAATTCCGGCCAATGATAGCCGCGGTAGTGACCATTACAACCCATTACAACCAATTAGCAGTCCGGACCAATTAGCAGCGGCTGCCGACTCGCTGGAGGTTTCTATCAATTGCTCTTTGAAATGCAAAATGAAAATTCATTGTCATACACGAACGCGGAATCACGATCCTGGTGTATCGTGTGTGTGTGTGTGTGTGTGTGTGAGAGGAAATGATGGATGTGTGTCTGTCTGTCTGTCTGTCTGTCTGTCTACCTGGGCGTGTATGTCTCCCCTACCAATTAGTATGTATGCTCTCTATTCAAGCATACAATATGTATATCCACTACACACAGGTTATATGTCCGTATGAATAATATACAGATATAATGCATACATACCTATCTGTACATACATACTGTATTCACGAAAATTGTGACCAAGTCCCAGGTTGCTGATCTGACTTTCTGCCTCATTTACACACAATTGCAGGGTCTCAATTGTTTCCCTTACTTTTGACAGCACAACATACATACTGTATATTGTTTCTCACTATTGATTTTTTTCCGTTTTGTATTTCTTTATGGTTCTTTATTGTTGTTATTATTATTATTATTATTATTATTATTATTATTATTATTATTATCCCCCCCCCCCACCAGGTCCCGATGTGGGTCAGTGACCTGTGCCCGGGTGGGCTAATGCCCTTAAAAAAAATGCATACACAAACACGTCATTAATACACATGTGGGTTAATGTTACTCTAACTACATACCTCTAACTACATAACTAACCTTTTAACGGAATTGCTATTAATGGAGGGAGTGTGGGAGAGTGAGGGAGGGTGTTGGAGGGTGTGGAAGGGCGTGGGAGAGCATGGGGGGAGTGTGGGGGGGGGGGGCGTGAGAACGTGGGAGAGTGTGGGGGAGTGTGGGAGAGTGCGTGAGAGGTTGGGAGAGTCGACCAGGTGCGAAGGGAAGATTTCCATGGAGAACCAGTATGGGGCAGTAAGACCTCCTGAGGGAGTAACCGGCTGACGGAGGGATGAGGGAGAAGGAAGGAGGGGAGGAAGGGAGGGAGAGAAGGAGGCAAGGAGGGAGGGAGAGAAGGAGGCAAGGGGGGAGGAAGGTGAAAGAGGGAGGCAGGGAGGGAGAGAGGAGAAAGAAGGAGGAAAGGAGGGAGGGAGGAAGGGAGAGAGGAAGGGGGCGGTAGAAACAGAGGGGGAAAGAGGGAGGAAAGGGGGGATGTAGGGAAAGAGGGAGGGAGGGAAGGAGGTAAGGCAGGGATGTCGGTAATGAGTGAAGAGGGTCTTTAATTAACCTAACCTTAACTTAACGTAAACTACAATAAACTTAACTCAAACTAAACTTAATCTAACCTCCAAAAAAAAAACAACAACAAATAATATATCTTTCTAACTCTCTGTAACTCACTCTTTCACTTTCTCTTTTTCACTTTCTCTAACGTTTTCATATAGGATACAAAAACTAATGGTGGTGAAAGTGGCTCCCCATAGCATTGACGCTAAACCAAACATATTTCAAAACTATGTCAGGACGCCTCCACTACCCCTAAAAAAAAAAAAAAAAACAACCCGTCACCGTAGATATATTGCATTTTCGCCAAGTTACGTCTAGCTTGAGTTTGGTATCCAGGATTATTAATTTTATTCATATATGCAACATTCGGGTGGGCAGACTTTCAGATCAGCGGAATGTTTTGATAGCGATAACGCACGTGATACACCAATGCCACCCGGAAGTCGAATATTGCCAGGGTGGTGTGACAAATTGTGTAACATAGGGGGTGGGGGGAAGGGTGGGGAAGGGAGGGGAAGGAAGGGGAAGGGAGGGGAAGGGGAGCGGGGAGTTAGGAGGGGGAGGTTTACAAAGGCCTATGTCACTGATGTTGGCATTCATACCTTCCTGAGAATAGAGAGAGAGAGAGAGAGAAAATTATGTGAGGTTAAGTTAGATTAGGTGAGGTTAATTCAGAGTAGGTTAGGTTTAGACTAGGTTAGATTAGCCTGGGTTAAGTTATATTAATTAAGTGTAAGTAAAGGTGATTAATTTCCAGGTGACACATTAGGTGTTTCTTTAGTGTGTGTGTGTGAGTATATTGTATATTTTAACTACGTGTATATAGGAACAGTTACCGTGTTATATAGTCAATAATGGTAAACCCTGTAGTGCTTCCTGTAGGCGTTTTATTACCTTCATTTATATATCCCTCCTGTCCTATACTGTAGAAGGGACTTTGTATGTATGTATGTATGTATGCATGTATGTATGTATGGTAACCCAACAGTGATATACAGGACCACTGTGTTCGTTGATCAAGTACAGTACCTCCCCGTCCGTGATCATGTACACCGGAAGCCCATAACAGGATCTCTATTAACCCTTTAAGGAATATTGTCACTGGTTTTATATTATGGTTAACGCCAGAGGATTTTTATTCAGCTGAGAGACCCTTTACCACTCAATGGGTTAAATGTAATAATATTGACCACTTTGCTACTGTACGTGCTGGCCTAAGTTACCACCTAAGTAATAATTTTAAAACTTACATTTTTCTTACGTTTTGTGATATTAAACTTCCATTCTTTTATAACACGGGGAAGTAATTAAAACTCTTAAAGGAACTATCACCTTTCTCTCTCTATCGGGAACTGTACAACTAAGTAACTGGTTTTAACTCATTAGGGTCAAGTCTCGTTAAGGTAGACGCCAAAAATGTTATTATACTGTTTGTTATTACGATTTACTTCCCGGAGCACAATAATATTCTGGTAACAATTATCCCTGGCGAGAAGTATTGTATATCCTGTAACTGTGTCCCTTAGGTTCAGTGTGTTGCTAATGTTGTAATTTGAGGGAGGGAGGGAGGGTGTTATGGTGTAGCCTCACACACATAAGAGTCGTCATGGTGATCGTAACTACTTAACCTCTTCCTCCTCCTTCACCCTCTCTCTCTTTATGCCTATTTATGTGTTTTCCTTGTGTTAGTGTTGATGTATATATATATTCTCAAGAGTGTCAGTCCGTATGTTATTCTTTTTTACATTTTGACAACAAAAAACGTATAAATGTGTGTGTGTTTATGTTACGTCGTGCACCCGGGTCCACCTGGATGAGAACTAGCGAGACACGCACGCTGACCCTTACACCACAGGTCCCCGGGCAGGGTGAAACTATGAGCAAGTTTCTTTACACCATTTCCCTCTGTCTACCCAACAGTGATTGGAAACCTGGATGTTAATCGATTTTCGGATCGTATTCTGGGGTAATGGTTAGCCAGTGCAGTTGGCGAGTTGTCCGGTCTTCTCGGACTATTCCTTGACACTGGGTCATGCAGCTCGTTAACTAAAGGCGTGGTTGTTGTGTTGGCGACAGCTTCTACACCTTAAACAAATTCACGCCCATCCTCGAGCACAATGGGCAAACATTATTATTATTACGTTGTGCATCACTCCTGTGTGTACGACTCATACTCCAAGAGTTTTAAAAAATAAATCTAAGTGTTAAAATTAAACAAACCTAACAGTCACCATTAACCTAACTTTAAACGGAATAATAAGTTCACAAATACTTACAATAATCGCCCTTTAATAATTAACACTAACACAGAAGTAAGACATAAATAATAATAACGAAGGAACCAGACAGCTTGTTTACCGTAGTGAGGGAGGTAACGTGTTCAAAGTGAGGTGTACCCGGCGTGTGTCGTGAGGGTCAGTGTAACTCACCTCAACACCTGGCAACCCGCTCTAACCATCACACGTACAGTAAGGAAACTACCCAACACCTCACAGCAGTTCACCTCCCTCTCCTCTCAATTAGAAGCATTAGAAATAAATATGACCACTAAATACAGAAAACCAATACACTTACTAACATGAAATAAATATGGCCGATCTTAAACCTCACAATACAAAAAATATAATTCACATCACGTATCTTCTTCCTCTACTCCCTACTACTCCTCCTCCTCCCCTTCATCTTATCTCATCACCGTCATAGATCAGAGGCGCAATATTACCGCCGCCGCCTCTAACATGTAAACAAACAGTAAACAGAAGCCCGCGAGGTGGCAGCACTGACACACACACAACTGAGAGTAATCCTTCAAGGTCGCGTTATACCACAGGTTAAATCTTTTATTAATTCATGTTTTTATCCTTAACTTTCGTTTCTAAAAGTGAGATGGAACATTTCTGATGCTTGTGAATGGGTTTATATTAGCTCATGGCATAAAGGAGCTTGGTAATGTAAGTAACTTTAGTAATGGTGAGTGTTAAAGTAGGTGAAATATATTACTTGCTTACTTACTTACTTAACGTTCATCATCAAGACTTTAACTAGACCATCAGTGTGACAGCCAAGAGTAGAGCACCAAGTGGCTTAAAAGAACCGACCAATTCGATCACCTTCAGTAGAAAATCTTGGTGGTTCTACCCGGTGTGGTGGTTTCAGAGGGTACACAGTATGTTTTAAACCTGTCAACACTCACACTGCTGGTTACTCATACTAGACATGTTGCCCGAGGAAAAGTCTATGGAATTAACATGTTTTTATGGTACTGTCGTATAATTTGTCAGCCATTTTCAGTTACAACAATAATAGCTGTGTTTGTTAAGATATTATATACTGTACAACAAGGACCCAAATTTGGTTAATTTAGGTCACTTAACATACGCCAATATCGCCCACCATCTGCCCAAAAATCACTCAGCGGGCGCTATGTATGTATTTATGTATGTATGTATGTATGTATGTTTTACCTTATCTCTTGAGTCCTACAAAGGGAAATTAATTTATTTTATTTTAGTATTACCACTTTTCGTTTTCTATACCTCTAGGAACCGTTTTCTTTCTACTCAAGGATGAAGGGAGGGACTGAGTTATTATCTGAACCAACGTAAAGAAATATAGGCCTCAACTTTTTTGTCTCGATCGGACCATCATCAATTCTCAGCCTTATAATCAATTTCCTTTTTGTTTCTCGAAGATTAATGAGGTAAAGTGTGTCTTACAAGAAATGAGAGAGAGAGAGAGAGAGAGAGAGAGAGAGAGAGAGAGAGAGAGAGAGAGAGAGAGAGAGAAATCTTACAAGACATTCTGAATCACCTACAGACTTATGTTTTTTTTTCCCTTAAATCGTGAATTCTTTTTTCCTTAGAAGTGTTATCGTACTGAAAGTCTGGGTAAATCGGTAAAGGCTTGGGTGAGGTCATATAATATTACTCGATTACCCGATTACAATTTGCCGATTTAGTGGTAATTAAGAACTCTATCACCTGCTCTAGGGTTGTGAAAGGTGTGTGTTGTGTTTGAGGGACTGGTGAAGGCTTTCGTTCGGGGATCTATTGAGTTTCAGACTTCAGGTGAACGATAAATCTTCGCTTGAACTTCAGATGGAATATTTGTAGAATTTTTCTTCTATATCTATCTATCTATCTATCTATCTATCTATCGTCTTACCCTTCCATCTATGAATGAATAAAATAACCACCCACCCCACATCCACTCCCCCACCCACTCACCCTCCCCCACCCACACACCCTCAACCCACTCACACACCCTCACCCACCCACTCACACACCCTCACCCACCCACACACCCTCTACCACCCACACACCCTCCCCCACCCACACCCACACACCCTCACCCACCCATACACCCTCACCCACCCACACACCCTCACCCACCCAAACACCCACCCACACATCCTCAACCCACTCACACACCCTCACCCACCCACTCACACACCCTCACCCACCCACACACCCTCACCCACCCACACACCCTCACCCATCCACACACCCTCACCCACCCACACACCCTCACCCACCCACACACCCTCCCCCACCCACACACCCTCCCCCACCCACACACCCTCACCCACATACCCTCACCCACCCACACACCCTCACCCACCCACCCACCCACACACCCTCACCCACCCACACACCCTCACCCACCCACACACCCACACCCACCCACTCCCTCATAGCCCATCAAGGTGATATTTTCCATTATATAAACAGTATTCAAATTCCTTCTTAATATTCATACGATGACATGGAAAAAATTATACAAATCTGGGCGGGCGGACGAGAGGCCAGATAGAGTGATTCCCCCTTCCCCAAACGTGTGTGTGTGTGTGTGTGTGTGTGTGTGTGTTTCTCTATCAAATCTTCTCGAAATTGCATGCATAATTTACATGGTTTGTAGTCTGTTTCTCTCTTTCTCTCTCTTTCTCTCTCTTTCTATTCCTAATTATTTGTGTTTTTTATCCTTTTGTTATTTCTTTCCCGTTTCTCCTTTATGTTATTTTCAACTTTATGTATGTATGGAGAGAGAGAGAGAGAGAGAGAGAGAGAGAGAGAGAGAGAGAGAGAGAGAGAGAAAGAGAGATTAACACACACACACACACACACACACACACCTGGTCTCAACATTAACCCAGAACTTCACAAGACGCAACATGTGTCTTGGGACCTTGACACACATAGTTACACTCCACCCAACTGGCTGTTAATAACCACCGTAATAACCTCCTCTCTCTATATATTTACTCACGAGGGGAAAGTTGGTTACCGCCTGCGCCAAATGTCCACTAAAATTTGACCGTCATATGCGCCAAATTATCCCCCCCTAAATTGATTTTTTTTTACGTTGGACTTATTGTAATTTTAAAAGAGGCGACTAGATCAAGGGTAATGGATTTCGCGGGATATTATAGTATCATGTGGTGTTGTGTCTGTCAATCCTCGTCTCTTGTCAACGTGATAACTCCGGAATGCGCTTGAAATTTTTTTGGACGACTGATTCTCCCAAGACCTGTTCGAAGATGTATCCAGTGTTCGACTTCATGGAACGTTTATTCAAGGTGATTTAATTCTGACGTGAGATAGATCGTTGAGTCTATATTGTCTCCAGGTTAATAGGACTTGGAAGTACTATTTTTTTACTACTACAAATTACAGTACAATATTATCATTACTATTAGCTATTATTACATACTATTATCATTATTATTTGTTATTACTCTTTCTATTAATATTACGATTTAATAATAGTATATCTGTCTTTTTTTGTTACCTGGATTTAATTTACTAATCATACCTGTACTTGCATGTGTACTTAATCTACCTGTATGTATACCCTATGCCTGTATCTTCATATGTACTGTAATCTGTTCTTGTAACTTATTCTATACCTGAACTTGAATACATACCTGTACCTTTATAAGTTACCTGTAGTTTTCTGTATTTGACTTAATGATGCAGGTGAGCCTCGACTACAACATAGGACCTTCAGTAGTGAGGCAGATATTGGTCGAGTAGTAACTTGTACTTCAAGGACATGAACGCGACTAAGACAATGGCAGCAATATTACCCATAAGATAATTGCCCAGTGGAGGTTTTCCGCGTGGATAATTGCCCAGTGAATGATTGACCAGTGAATTATTGCCCAGTAGATAAATGCCCTGTGAATAATTGCCCAGTAAATAATATCCTAGTGGGTAATTGCCCAATGGCCAATACCCCCCTTTGGATTATTGCCCACCCGAGGGAGGAGCCGACACGGTTGTGGTACGCTAGCAGCTAACCTTTACACCGTTGTATGTGAGAGTAGTTGGGATCGACCCGGTGATTATGTGTACCGAGTTTGTACACTGTAGCTCTGGCTGTTCTCAAGTGACGCTCTGGACCCACAGTGTTATAAAGTTAGTTACAGACACATGATGTAGTTTCATTCTTACAGACATACGTAGTTTCAGTCACACACACACACACACACACGCACACACACACACACACACATGTAGTAAGTTACAGATATGCGTAGTTTCAGTCATAGTTACCGACAGATATAGTTAAGAGACAGACATAATCACAGACAAACACTTCATAGACAGACATAATTCCAGAGTCATAGTCACAGTCATACTCAAAGACAGATATAGTAACAGACAGACATTCAGTGATGGCGTCAGTTTCAGGTGGTCAACACACACAGTCGTTCAGCAGACAGTGATGCACAATGTTGAGGCTATAAATCACATTGTAATCGAGGCGGTGAGTGTTGGTGCCACAATAAAGGTGCCAGTGTCATCCATCACTTGTTTGTTATGAGGAATATTGAGTTAAGTGGCTATTGTGTAAATACCACACGTCACGATGGTCAGTGTTATGTACTAGAGAGATTATTCATAAAACAATTCCCTTAATGGAAATAGGGATTGATGCGAATATAATGTGTGTGTGTATGTGTGTGTGTGTGTGTGTGTGTGTGTGTGTGTTCATCATCAGTGTTGTAAAATAAGTTGTTGCCTCTCGGGTGAATCTCTCTCGTCTTTATAACACTGATGATGATGATGTGATATTCTGGCATCGTTTAAATAAAATACAAGATATTTATTACCCCCTTGGTCCACACACAACTATCAGTAGTCATCACGGACAGTGGAGACTCTCCCTAAATATGGTGACTCAAGTGTAGAGGTAAAACAATAGTGTAGCTTAAGTGTAGACAAGGTGAGGATAACGGAGGGAACAGTACTGCGGCTGAACTAAGGTCAAAGACAACCATGGAGACAGAAGAGTGGAGTAAAGAACACACCAGGGATAAGTGAGACGCAAAGGGACTACAAAAAAACTTTGGTATCATTTATATTCTGTAGCGGGACTCAAGTCGCCCATTTATCACGGATGCCAGGTCTGCCAACCCCGGCGTTGCCCAGGACAAAGGATTTCCTGCCTTCTTGACAAAACTCATGACTATTATATTTCATCATAAACTGTTTTATCACTAATGTTTATTATTTTTGTTTAAATTTATTTCAAGATTTTTTGTTGGATGATATAATGTTTTTGTTTTAGAAGGAAGGCGGGAGCAGGTGGCACCGTGTAGTCAAATGAGACCTGGCAAGATGGAATGTTAGGGCACCAAATTTGATATAAGTCCTTCACCTTCCTGTAAATTGGCCCCGACGTGGCACCGTTCCCCTGGGATAAATGGATTTAAATTCTTTATGCTATGAAGATTATTATGGGTACTGTACTCAGACAAGAGAGAGAGAGAGAGAGAGAGAGAGAGAGAGAGAGAGAGAGAGAGAGATTCTCATTTTATTATTGGTTTACGTCCTCCTCTACAGTGAACTAATTGCAGTTAGAAGTCACTAGTAATTGTGATTGAATTTCCTCTTAAGCAGGAGCCTTGTATTTATCTTCTTTCACAGAACCTTTAATGAAAGATCAATATAACTCTTAAAAAAATAAAAATAACTGTGTTAAATGTAAAACCTGGAATTCAGAAAACACTTTTTGGAAACATTACTAAAGCGTAATAAAGCCAAACAGTATTTTAAGAGTCGGAAAGGTAAGATTACTTTGTTTATTTCCTCACCTGGGGACTTGAATGTGAGTATTGAGCTACCCAGGGGTGAAATTTGGCGCTCTGGTTTAACTGATTTCGGAAGTTATATTGTATCGTCGATTTTAA
This sequence comes from Homarus gammarus, assembly GCA_958450375.1. Taxonomy (NCBI): domain Eukaryota; kingdom Metazoa; phylum Arthropoda; class Malacostraca; order Decapoda; family Nephropidae; genus Homarus; species Homarus gammarus. The sequence continues at coordinate 3,228,295 of CAUDMG010000372.1, forward strand.
GTAATTTTCTCTGTCCATTAATAAAAAAAAAATATATATATATATATACTGTATGTATATATATATATATATATATATATATATATATATATATATATTATATATATATATATATATATATATATATATATATATATATAATTGCGTTTTACCAACACCCATACAAAATATGTTGCTTGCATGCAAAAGTTTCTCAAATGATTGTTTTGATTATGACCATTCCAGAGATCTTAAATATAAGGTTAGGTTATCTTATAAAACAAAAAAAAACACGAATTAGGAATATAACCTTACGTTAAATGGGAATTGAAAAGCTAAAATAATTGAAGAAAAAACTAATGAATGTTTTTATTTGTATTTTCGTGTAATCATATTATTTTTTTTGTATAATCATGTTTTTTTTGTATTTTTGTGTAATCATACTTTTTCACGTACGTTTCACTCCCAAACAAGACGAGTTCAATAGTAAAAAAAACTATATAAACCTAACCAAATGTTTTATACCAAGAGTCGGGGAGGTAAAATTACTTTATGATCTTCTCCAGGGAACTTAAATGTAAGATTAAGTGAGTTACCCAGAAAAACAAAATAAAGATTTGTGTTGTATTTTTCTTAAACTTAGGACTTAGAGAGAGAGAGAGAGAGAGAGAGAGAGAGAGAGAGAGAGAGAGAGAGAGAGAGAGAGAGAGAGAGAGAGAGAGAGAGAGATCCATTACAACAACTTTATTGACAAAACTGAAGTACAGTTTTGTCTTATCTGTGTAAGGTTGGTCAGTTATATCACAGTAGTAACGTCTCTCTCTCTCTCTCTCTCTCTCTCTCTCTCTCTTTCTTCCCTATCTCCTATTCTCGTCCTTTCCTCTCCATTCCCTCTTCACCCCATTTCTTTCTCCCTTTCTTCCCTCATCGCCTTATTCTCCCTTCTTCCTTCTCCCCTACATTTCTCTCTTTCTCCCCTCTCCTTCTATCTCTCATTTCATCAACCTTCTCTCCTTTCCTTGTCTCATTCTTCTTCATTTCCTTCACATATTTTCTGTTTCTCTCTCCACCAATTCCTTTTAATTCCTCTTTTGTTTTTACCTCCGCCCTCATCATATTTTCCTTCTCCTCCTCTTCTGTCTCCTCCTCCCCTTTCCATTCTCTCTTTAATTTTGCTTTGTATCCTCTTTATTCACCCTCTCTCCCTCCCCCATATTTCTTCACTGTTTTCCCTTCACTTTATTATTGATTTTTATATTTTTTATCTTATTCTTACTGTCTGTCTGTCTGTCTGTCTGTCTGTCTGTTTGTTTGTTTGTCTGTCTGTCTGTCTGTCTGTCTGTTTTAATGTTAATTTGTTTGTCTGTGGTCTGTTTTTTTTGTTATTCTTGATTAATTATCTGCCTCTGTCTGTTAATAAATCGATCTGTCTGTTTGTGTATTTGTCTGTCTGTCTGTTTCTTTATTTTATCCTTTTCTGTCTTTTTCTCCTCTCTCCCTTTTCCCACACTTCCTCTCCCCTCTCCCACACTCTTTCTCTCCCTTTTCCCACGCTCTCTCTCCCCTTTCCCTTCATCTTCCTCACCCTCTCCCACACTCTCTCTCCTCTCTCTCACACTCTCTCTCCCCTCTCCCACACTTTCTCTCCCCTTTCCCCTCCTCTCCCTCACTCTCTCTTCCCTCCACATACTCTCTCCTAAAATACACTTTCACTCTCACTCCCCCCCCCCCCAAGGGCCTATTACATTACCATTGAGATCATCTGCCCACAATTACAACACCAGATTAATGGGTAATCCAAAGCCAATTAATCAACATCGGATTTATGACCGATTTGGGAATTCCTGGACAATTTGGGAATTCACAGGTGATAAAGGTATTAAAAATAGGGTTGAGAGCCTATTTAAGAAGAATTATCTTTACGGGGACTGATTAGTATGAAAAATTAGTATAACCTATTTCGGGATTCATGGCTGAAATATTTGTCTGAAATTGGTATACAAGGCTAGGTATGATTAAGTAAGGATTTTGTAGTCGATAATAATGGTGTAAAATAGGTAATGAGAGCCTTTGTAATTTGAAATAGGTACCACAAATTGATATAAGAACCAATTATGGTGTTAAATGGGTGTCAAATCATACCTGTAACCAATTTTGGGAATCACAGTTAAAATAGGAATTCAGTATAGGTGTGAGACTGTCTACAGCTTAATCTGACCAAGTATAGTATCTGAAATCGAGTGAGAAGCCTATTTTTGACCGATTTTCTTCCACTCAGTGAGCATATGGGTCGAAAAATCCAGCTTATTGTGTACGCAAGAATATGAGCCACTCAGGGTGTATAAGAGACAACGAGACCCACTCAGTGAGAATAATATAAAACATCATGCACTCGGTGAAAATAATATGGAAAATAAAAACACTCAGTGAGGATAATTTACATCAGCCAATCATGAAAATAATTTGCAACATCAGGCATTCTGCAAGACACTCAGCGATAATAATTTGCAACTTCAACCACTCAACAAGCTCACGTAGCGCAAAAGGCCACTCAGCAAGCTTTTGTGACAATAGGCACCAGTCATCAAGAGGATTACTGAAGCGTGTGCCTCCTCCATTAAGCATTTTTCCCAAGGCGACACCCAATAAACCCACACAGCATACAATTTTAACCAAGAGGCTATTGAGTAAACATATCTAGAAAGAAACTATTAAACCAGAGATGACATAAAAACCCACCGAATAAGCATATTTACCATGAAACCCCTCAGTGAGCATTCTTGAGGCCACGGAACAAGCATATTTACCACGATTCCAGTGAGTAAGCATTTTTACCAAGAGGCCCCTCAGTGAGCATCTTTTTTAACTTAATACCACTCAGTAAGTATAATGCACTGCCACAAGGAGCCACTCAGTAAGTATAATGCACTGCCACAAGGAGCCACTCAGTAAGTATAATGCACTGCCACAAGGAGCCACTCAGTAAGCTCCTCAACCTTTTCCCAGACATCTAAATCATTAAAATTCCTGACGTATGCATAACTAATTCCCAGGACTGAATTAGTAACTTGCGTAATTAGTAATCAGCTCAGTTAGCAGAGTGAATTACCTGGGAATGAATAGGTTGGGTCCGGAAAGCTCTGCATATACTGTGTGATGTCAATAGAGAAAATCATAGCAGTGTGACGATTTAATTTCTGTTTCATTATTTTAATTTAGAAATACGAGTAAAGGCAAAGGTGCAGTAGATACAGGTGTGTGAAGTTGTAGGTAATTGTACAGGTGTAGGTAATTGTACAGGTTGTAGATACAAGTCCAGGTAGTGATACACGAATAGGAATAGTTACAAGTACAGGTACAGATACAGGTACAATTATAGATCCAAATACAGGTATACTTAAAATTACAGGTGTGTGTGTGTGTGTGTGTGTGTGTGTGTGTGTGTGTGTGTGTGTGTGTGTGTTCCTTATACATCTCCACAGTCGCCAAGAGAGAAAGAGCTCAAATTTGGTAGGGAGGTGCGTATGTCCCTCTACCCGGGCAATGTCAGATACGTCAGCTAATAACTTCAGGGACAAAGATTCTAAAATATAACACCAACACTCATTATTTATTTACTATAGTTCACATGTTAGATGGAATGTAAAGAAACAAGACGTGAGGGTCGTCGATTGCCTTTAAGTTATCGTTTCTGATGTTTATATCTCGGAAGAGGAATTTATCTCATGGGAACAATGCAGAGAGAGAGAGAGAGAGAGAGAGAGAGAGAGAGAGAGAGAGAGAGAGAGAGAGAGAGAGAGACAATTTCATGGTAATACTTGGATTTCCTGAAGATGTATTGAATTCTCTTAACCCCGGCTCATGTTACAAGCTGCGCATTTTTGGAATTCTTTTTGGGTAGAGGGGAAAAATACGTTACTCTCGCTCTCTTAGATTTATGTATTTAACAAATCTGTCTATCTACAGTATATGTCTATCATCACGCTTTCTGTCTCTGTCTGTCTGTCTGTCTGTCTAAAAATGTATATCTATTTATATTTTATATCTTTTTCATTCTGTTTATCTATATATCTACTTCTTAATTCATCAATAATGTGCATCTATCTATCTATCTATCTATACATCTATCTATCTATCTATCTATCTATCTATCAATCTATCCATCTATCAATCTATCCATCTATGTATCTATCTATCTATCTATCTATCTATCTATACATCTATCTATCTATCCATCTATCTATCTATCTCTTCTCCACCACTCCTCTTTTACCTTCCCGCCACCACTACTACCTCCTTCACCACCTTCCCTCCATCACCACCTTCCCTCCACCACCACCACCTTCCCTCCACCACCACCACCTTCCCTCCTTCACCACCTTCCCTCCACCACCACCACCCCTCCACCACCACCACCTTCCCTCCTTCACCACCTTCCCTCCACCACCACCACCTTCTTCCCTCCATCACCACCTTCCCTCCACCACCACCTTCCCTCCACCACCACCTTCCCTCCACCACCACCACCTTCCCTCCACCACCACCTTCCCTCCACCACCACCACCTTCCCTCCACCACCACCACCTTCCCTCCACCACCACCACCTTCCCTCCACCACCACCACCTTCCCTCCACCACCACCTTCCCTCCACCACCACCACCTTCCCTCCACCACCACCACCTTCCCTCCTTCACCAACTTCCCTCCATCACCACCTTCCCTCCACCACCACCACCTTCCCTCCACCACCACCTTCCCTCCACCGTCCCACAACTCGTAACAGCACTTGAACGGTCGTTTATAAGACAGATTGAAGTCGACAGTAATTATCTTGGTTGAGATTGAATTAATTTACTCGACCATCCAGGCGATTGATTGTCAATCGGTGTTGGCGTCCGGTGTTGCCATTCTCCCGCCAGATGGAACGGTCGGCGATCTTACTGGTCCACCGACGTAACTGTTTCCCATTTGAACATTTGAATTTGTAAACAAAGGAAAACTCGTCAGGGTAGGAGGCAGACTATGGAGTGTGAGAGAGAGAGAGAGAGAGAGAGAGAGAGAGAGAGAGAGAGAGAGAGAGAGAGAGAGTTGGACCAATAGTAGTAGTAGTAATAATAATAATAATAATAATAATAATAATAATAATAATAATAATAATAATAATAATAATCGTGATTTTTATTATTATTATTATAGTCTCACATATTACACAGTCATCAGTTAAATTTATTTGCTGTTCTATGTTGTCATTCTTGAAACTAATTAGTAATAAATATATGTTAAACCTCAGAAAAACCAACAACAAACAATTAATCGATAAATAAACTAATAATTTCAAAATATCAAAAGTATTACAATTTTTATATACAAGAAATATATTAATTTGAGATATATAATTCGAGTTGGAAATCCATATACAAGAAACATACTTTGAAACTATATAAATTATTAGACATTTTATCAACAAGTACTTTGAAGGTGTGTAAAATTCTTAATAAAAAACATTGAAAATAATTATGCATGATAAACATATAATTTGAAAATATATAAATTACTTGAACCTTTATCAACAAAATGCCTTGAAAATATAAAAGTATCAGAAATGCTTTAGACATTTTGGAATCATATACAATAAAACAATCGGTATATACTTTGGAACTATATAAAGTATAATAACAGCATATCTATCAGACTAATACTTTGGGAATATATAAATACCCAAAATATAAACTAAAATAAAGATTTAGTTTGAAAATAAGAAAAATTACATCACAATATATATATCAACAAAGTACTTTATAACTACTCATTTACAACCTTCACTTTCAAAATACTTAAAAATTCAAAGATACTATACTGTACAAGGCTTTAAATAACATAGAAAATATATAAAGTAGTAGACATATATAATTAAGTTGTATATACCAGCACACACCATATCAACAAGGCAAACAGACAACACCTTAACTCAGGTCTAGAACGTAAATAAGTTAGTAAGTTACGATATCAAATAAACTGACCTACGACACTTGTGACAATTTATCGTAAGTGTCAAGGGAAGTTTCTCTTAAACAACGCGGGAGGAGAATTTAACCTCGAAAGGGAAAAATTAACCTACTAAATCTTCGTACTAAAAACTGGATTTGGTTTGTTTAATATAGGTTAGGTTCAGGTTATGTTAGGTTAGGTTCAGGTTATGTTAGGTTAGGTTCAGGTTATGTTAGGTTAGGTTCAGGTTAGGTTTAGGTTAGGTTCAGGTTATGTTAGGTTAGGTTCAGGTTATGTTAGGTTAGGTTCAGGTTAGGTTAGGTTAGGTTCAGGTTATGTTAGGTTAGGTTCAGGTTATGTTAGGTTAGGTTCAGGTTAGGTTAGGTTAGGTTAGGTTAGGTTAGGTTATGTTAGGTTAGGTTCAGGTTATGTTAGGTTAGGTTCAGGTTATGTTAGGTTAGGTTCAGGTTATGTTAGTTTAGGTTCAGGTTAGGTTTAGGTTAGGTTAGAACAGTGACTTTCTTCAGCCACGGCGGAGTTAGTTAAAAAGTTACCAAGAGCAGCGAGATGGTGGGGCGCCCGATAAAACAAACATGGCTGTAACCTGTCTCGCTGGGCTGTGAGGCCCCACTTCAATTAGGCGCCAGTCCTAGTAGACCCCAATCCTAATAGGCGCCAGTATTAATCATTTCGCTAATATTCCCGCACTTTATAAATTTATTCTGACGATTTTATTCAGCTTAGGGAATCCTCCAGTAGGCAAAGGGTCAATGTGCCCCAGTTTTGGTAGGTCCCAGCCTAACTTGACCTGGCCACTGAGATTGAGTTCATCAGGATTTGGAACCAGAAGAGCTGTGGCTTATATAGACTGGGCTACAGTCCTGATGGTTTAGAGCCTTAGTAGGACGTGGGCCTCTGTCTCACGGAGGGAAGCTCACCAGCACACCAGACGATGATAAATAAACACCAGAACAGCCAGCACACACGTCCTCCACCACCCACCTCACGCCATGAACCTACAACAGCTGCTCCATCAGTCCATGAGGGTGTCAGGAGGTGTAACGGGGTGTCAGGAAATGTCAGCAGATGTTAGAGAAAGTCGGGAGTGTCAGGGGGTGCCTCAGTCACAAGTGGAGTCTAAAGTAGTCAAATCATGAAGAAAGGACGAGAGATAAACCTTAATTTGGCGATTTTTCACGACCCTTGATTCTTTCACACGAGGTAAATAGCAGAAGTTTGTCACAACCATGGAGGGTGTCACGTGACGCCTCTGGACCCGACAGTATCTAAAATACTCAAATTATGAAGTAATGGCCAGAGATAAACCGTAATTTGGTTATTTTTCACGAACTCAGAACACAAATTTTCATCATACGTCTTCATCAGTTCTTAACGTGTGTTACCGAGTATATATACACAAAGTGGCATCTGGTGGATTAACTTACAATAACGAAAGAATAGCAAGAAAGAGATCCTAATTTGGTGAGTTTTCGTAACCTTTAAACCCAGGTAAATCATCCAGGTAATGAAGGTAGTACATCTGTCTTCATCAGGGTATGGGGGGTGGGAGGGGGTGGGGGGGGGGGGCCGGTCAGGTGGTGCCTCAGTCCAAAATAAGAGGAAAAATTTTGGTAAATTATGAAGGAATGGCGGGATATGAAGACTAATTAGGTCATTTTTTTTAGAGTGAGTTTGAGGACGAATTCCACAACGTGTGTTCATCACCCCAGGTAAAGGTAAAGTTATTGAGGGGGTCAAAACAGTAAAATATCAACTCTCGAATAGTCTTTGAGGGGGCAGGGGGTGGGGGGGGGTGGGGGGGGGGGGTGGGGGGGGTGGGGGGTGGAACCACAACGCATATACAAACAAATGCCAAAAATAAAGTCTGATATAATTTTTATTTTGTTTTCACCTAAAATCAATAAAAGGTTAACACGTACTGTCACTGTGACGAATTTCTGTCATAATAAGTTGACACTATAAAATATAAATGAAATCTTCAGTACACACACACACACACACACACACACACACACACACACACACACACACACACACACACACAATCTATATGTCCACTACGTATAGATATGTACGGGTATATAGTATCTTTAATTAACTACAGGAATCAGTAAGAAGCGAAACGTATCAAAAAGTATCTACAAGCATCTACTGTACAGGTATCAATAAGTATCAATAACAATCACATACATCTACAGGTACCTACAGGTATCTACAGACATCTACAAGTATCAATAAATCTCTGCAAGCATCATAAGTATCTACAGGTATCTACAGGTATCTAAAAGTATCTACAGATATCTAAAACAACAGTATCAACAAGTACAAATATCAAAACGCCAACCACGACAAACATGTAAACCGGAACTAAAAAAACCCTCACTCTACACTACTCACAAGACCTTGTAACGTTAAAGCCACTAGTTCCGGGTCCCCATTAAATGCAATTTGGCTGGAAATTAATACATTCTGTCCTCGACTACGCCACCATTCACCGTCTAGCGACACGGATTTAATGAGACAAGTTCAAGGTAAGATAGAGCCAATCCACATGGGACGTTAGGGGTGAAAGTAGCGTGGTCGGATATTGTGTGTGTGGGTCTTATATGGGTAGGTGAACCAGGTCCCCTCTCGTGCTGGGATGATTATGGGACAATAGGCCCAGGCTTGTTGACGTGAGCTTACAACACGACGAAGTTCTCAGGTGGTGTGAGGTAATGACACGACAAACTTCTCTGATGTTGTGAGGTTATGACACGACAAACTTTCCGGGTTTTTCTGTGAGAGAGAGAGAGAGAGAGAGAGAGAGAGAGAGAGAGAGAGAGAGAGAGAGAGAGAGAGACCACCCATGCTGCACTTCTTTGTATTATTGAAATCGGAGAAACACAAAATTGGAATTGGTAAAACATTAGGAGTGTGTGTTTGTCTGTCCCTCCCTTTAACACTCTTACTCCCCCCTTTAACACCCTTACCTTCCCTCCCTTTAACACCCTTACCTATCCTCCCTTTAACACCCTTACCCCCTCCTTTAACACCCTTACTCCCTCCCTTTAACACCCTTACTTCCTCCCTTTAACATCCTTACTCCCTCCCTTTAACACCCTTACTCCCTCCCTTTAACACCCTTACTCCCTCCCTTTAACACCCTTACCTTCCCTCCCTTTAATACCCTTACTGCCCCCTTTAACACCCTTACCTTCCCTCCCTTTAACACCCTTACCTTCCCTCCCTTTAACACCCTTACCTTCCCTCCCTTTAACACCCTTACTTCCTCCCTTTAACACCCTTACCTTCCCTCCCTTTAACACCCTTACCTATCCTCCCTTTAACACCCTTACCTACCCTCCCTTTAACACCCTTACCTTCCCTCCCTTTAACACCCTTACCTATCCTCCCTTTAACACCCTTACCTTCCCTCCCTTTAACACCCTTACTGCCCCCTTTAACACCCTTACTCCCTCCCTTTAACACCCGTACCTTCCCTCCCTTTAACACCCTTACCTTCCCTCCCTTTAACACCCTTACTCCCCCTTTAACACCCTTACCTTCCCTCCCTTTAACACCCTTACTCCCTCCCTTTAACACCCTTACCTTCCCTCCCTTTAACACCCTTTCCTCCATCTTTCCTTCCCATCCCCTCTCCCCTCACATATCCTCCCTTCCTCCTCCTCCTCCCTTCCCTCTCCTCCTCCTCCCCCCCTCCTAGTACCTGCCCTGGTCTTTCCCCTAGTCTAACATTCCCCTCTTTCCCTCACCCTTAGAATTTTTCTCTCCCCTCTTAACCCTCTGGCATTCTTCATTTTCCCCTCACTCTATTTTCTCCCTCTCTCCCTCTCCCTCTCCTTTCTTCCTATGTACTCTTTATATCCCTTCTTTCTATCTTATTTTTTCAGTTCCCTCTTCTCTCTCATTTTCTCTATTTCCCCTTCTTTTTTTCTTCCCCTCATTCCTCTTAATCTTCGTTCCATCTCCTTCTTCTTTTCGTTTTTCTCCATTCTTCCTCCCTTTTCCCCTTTCTCCCCTATCTCCCTCTTCTTCCTATACCTCTTCCTCCCCCTTCTATATTCTTACCTCTCTCTTTCCCATTCCCCCTTACCTCTTTTCTATTCCTCCTTCCCTTACTCATCTCTTATCACTTTTCCTCCATTCTTCACTCACTTTCTTCACACCCCCTATCTCTACCTCTCTTTACTCGCTTTCCCTCCTTCCCTTACCTCCACCCCTCCCTCTCTATCTCTCTCCCTTATTTTCCCCTTGTCTCTTCCCTCTCTCCCTCCCTCTCTCACAGTCGATGGTCGCTAAAACACAACACCTAAATTTAGTAATAATCAGATTAGCGGAGTGTGAGCAGCACGACTTACCGTCCAGGGCTACGTGGGCCTCCCTGTGTTGTGAGAGAGAGAGAGAGAGAGAGAGAGAGAGAGAGAGAGAGAGAGAGAGAGAGAGAGAGAGAGAGAGAGAGGTGAAAGTTGAGGGGAGAAAGAAGAGTACCGTGAGAAGTGAGAGGTGAGAGGGAAAAGTGAGAGGTGAGATAAGGGAATTGAAGTGAAGAGGAGAAGATGAAAGATGAACCAAGGTGGGAATGATAAGACACATCAGGAATGGATAGGAATTTTAGGAATGGACAGTAAGTTAAATTTTTGTCTGTTGAATCTTTGACCTCGATTATTAGTATTTTGTGCACGAATGAACGGGGGTCATTTTGTGTGTGGGGGGAGGGGGGGCTTTGTGTGGGGGGGATTGGGGAGTGAAGTGTTTGTGGGTGAAGTGTGTGGGGGTGAAGAAGTGTGTGTGTGTGTGTGTGTGTGTGTGTGTGTGTGTAGTAAACGTAATGCTGGCGGGCAATTGAAAAGGTATAAGGATAGTCGAAAGACAAACCTGATAAAGTGCCAAATCGACCCCCTCACCTGGGAGACGATTACTCCACATCGTAACGCTTGGAGGAGCACCACACGAGAAGGTGTCAATACTTTCGAGTTGGCCCGACTGCATACCGAGGCAGACAAGCGCCAACGCCGAAAAGACGCTGCCGCCGCCCCTCCCGCACTAGATGTAGCCCTCCACACGTGCAACTTCTGTGAACGATCCTACCGGTCTCGTATCGGCCTCTTTAGTCACCTGAGAGCTCCCCAACGAAGGTAACCTCCCGAATAACTCATAGTTGATGATTTTCATACTAGATTCCGAGTGACAGCAAAGTAGTAGTAGTAGTGTGTGTGTGGACCAGGTAAGGGTGTCAGGTGTATATGGGGTGAGTCGTCCAGGTATGGGGGGTAAGGAAGAGACAGCGAGGGAGGTGAAGGTTAAAGGTCAAGTGACACTCCAAAACCTCGCTGACCAAGGATCACCTCGACCAAAATCTTATAAAAAAATAAATACATTAATTACCTTTCAGCCCCAATCTCTTACAGATAGAGACTAGTGTAAGAATTCTGACCATGACTTTAATTAATTTTAAAGACATAACAAATTTTAGTGTTTTAAGGAACCATTTTATCAAGACAATAATGTACATTTTTTTTTAATATTTAGCTCAAAAAACTCGTAAGTTAATATTCAATAACACGTAAATTCTATTAAAAAATTGTTACCTTCGTCTTTATCTAACAAGAAGAGACTACTTCCACTCACCGTAGTCTCAACGCTTGTTTGACGCCATTTTGATCACACAAGAGGAGGGGAGGGCGTAAGAGTAGTCCTTCAGGATATAGTGAGTGTAGTGACGATCTACAGGAGCTTGACGAGAGGCACAGAAGTATACGAGGCAGTAAGGTGTAGATATAAGATGTACTGTATTTCTCAGAGTTCTTTGACAAGCTTTGGGAGTTCCAGCAACATGTAGGGAGATGTTTGAGTGTATAAGGAAACTCAGTGTCTCGTCATAGCTACTAGGATGGGGACAGGCGGTACTTATTATAATGGATATATTGGAGGAGTGTTGAAGGTCATAATGTGCTGTTTATTCTTCTGATGAGTAAAAATATTTCGAGAGAGAGAGAGAACATGTAGGAACCGTCTCGTTAGGTCTTATAGAGACGGGGAAAAGAAAGTTCGTGGTTACAGAAAGATGCAGAGTTGTGTCAGGACAAATGAGGACATAGCCAAGTACTCCAATGGTTCTCAGCGGGTTGTAGAGGCGAGCACAGGTACTAGAAAGATTCTTAGAGAATTGTAGGGGCGTGCAGCGTGTGTAGGGCCACTACAATGTTATCACCCAGGCGTACAGAAAGGTAGATAGAAATGAGTTTACTGCAGACACCCCGAGGAAAATATATAGACTGAGAGGTGGTCCAGTGATGCTTCAGACAGGTGTAAGGGATAATAGAAATGTTCCAAATGCTTCGTATGTCAGGTAGAGACAGCAAATACTCCCAGCTACAACAACACTCCCTGTAAACATTAAACCACACAACTTTGATCCAGAATACACAGATACGAAGAGCTTCTCCAAGTGTTCTTAAGGAGGTGTAGTGGTGTCTTGAAGCACCCTAAAGGCTTCCAGGCTCTCGGGAGGAGTGTAGGGAGTGTAGAGGTGTTCCACAGGTACCCAGAGAAGTGTGATAAGAGGAGACACGGAAGTCTATGGTCACCCAACGATGGTCCTAACGACATTCATTTGTCCGTTGGGTCGGAAGCGGAACCACAGAGGCACTACAAGGGCTCTCGGGGAGGTGTATGGGTGTGTAAAGAGTGTAGAGGTGTAGGGGGGACTATATAAAGGGTGTAGGAGTGGCCGGTAGAGGGTATAGGAGAGGCCACAGACGATAACGACTTCTTATTTTTTTTTTACGACGTGATGCGTGTGGTGGTAACGGTGGGGGGGGGGGGTAGTGGAGGGGTGGGGGGGGGTAGTGGAGGGGTGGTGGGTAGTGGAGGGGTGGTGGGTAGTGGAAAGGTGGTGGGTAGTGGAGGGGTGGTGGGTAGTGGAGAGGTGGTGGGTAGTGGAGGGGTGGTAGGTAGTGGAGAGGTTGCGTTCGAACTAAGGCAATCACGATCGTGGCTCCAGTTGCTAGTCCACCACCCCACCGCAGCCATGAATATTGATACCTTCTAGATTGTGTGTGTGTGTGTGTGTGTGTGTGTGTGTGTGTGTGTGTGTGTGTGTGTGTGTGTGATGTTTATCCTGATGTGAAGAAAAGGAGATAGATAGATAAATAGATATATACACAGATTGAGAGAGAGAGAGAGAGAGAGAGAGAGAGAGAGAGAGAGAGAGAGAGAGAGAGAGAGAGAGAGAGAGTGTACACTGTTTAATGGGGAAGATTGATTCCTCTACCACTCTCCCTCCCTCTTCCTCTTCCCTCCCTCCTTCCTTTCCTTCCTTCCTCCCGTGTCTCTTTGTCCCCTTACCCTTTCTCCCTTTCCTTTGTTTCTCTCACTTCGCCCCCTCACTTCCCTTTCCTTTCCTACACATCGCATTGCTTTCATATCTCTTTCCTCTCCCACCTCCTGTCTCTCAATTATCGTTCCTTACTCTGCTTCTCTCTTTCTCCTTATTTTTACTCCCTCTTCGTCTCCCCTAAGTATTCCTCATTTTTCTCCCTCTATTTATCATTGTCCTCCCTCCCTCCTCCCTTTATTCTCATTTCTTCCTTCTACTTTCATACTCTCTCTCTCTCTCTCTCTCTCTCTCTCTCTCTCTCTCTCTCCCAGATAAACCCAAACTTCTTATACTACTACTACTACTACTACTACTTCTGCTAGTAATAATAATACCTTACATACATACATACATACATACATACATACATACTATACAATAAGCAAGTACTAACTTAATCCCAAACCTTTAACTACACTCAGAACTCAGCCTTGACCCCACGTGAGCCATGTACTACCTCCAATTAACCCCAGCACCTGAGGTCAACCCTAGAGCTGTCAGGTGTCAGCTAATTGGATAAGGGTGGTGCTTAACATGTGATAACTGCTTCGTAGTAATTAATAATTAACCCGTGGCTCTTAGGTAGGTAGATAGAGCGCCAGTTAAAGTGACAGTTAATAAGTCAGTTAGTTACTCAGTCAATCAATAAGTCAGTCAATAAGTCAGTCAATCAGTTATTCAGCCAGTCACTAAGTTAGTCACTTATTCGGCCATTCAATAAGTAAGTCAGTTCGTTACTCAGCCAGTAAGTGTCCCTAATGGTCAACTCTTTTAAGGGAATATGATTACCAGTCCACCCTTACTCTACAAAGGGTATATTACCATTTAACCCTTACTCTACAAAGGGTATACTACCATTAAACCCTTACTCTACAAAGGGTACATTACCATTAAACCCTTACTCTACAAAGGGTATATTACCATTAAACCCTTACTCTACAAAGGGTATATTACCATTAAACCCTTACTCTACAAAGGGTATATTACCATTAAACCCTTACTCTACAAAGGGTATATAAACACAATCAAATCCCTTAGGCTGTGGTAGGGTATATGAAGGTGAAGAGAAGACCTATGAAAATAACACAACACTTTCCTACATTAACGTTTGTAAGCCGCTTATCCCTCTCCACCGTTCAATAAGACACACCTTGGTCACTACAATCCCCTGCTCATACTTGTTACACCGTGGATGCTGTAAGAAGCAGTACCATGAACACTCTATAGGTGTGATGTGGTACCAGACTAGCGAGACTCCGATTGTTGGGTGCACACTCACATTACGTTCCTTGTTTGCAATAGTCTTTTTTCCCCACAAAGACTGGTCACGATTTCTCTTTCAAGCACGCCCTAGGACCTCACCAACACTGCGACTTCTCTGATGAACTTATAGTGACATAAAATATTTCTTTATTCACTCAAAAATAACCCCGAAAACAGACATCATATTGGCTAGCTATCATGACTAAAAATTTGATTGGCTGTGAAAATGAAGTCAAGAGTGTAACCTGGCGCTCATTGGCTCACTCCGCATATTCGAAATCTACGTTGTTTTATATCTCTCCCCTGATCCCATAGTTAAGGATAGTTAGCTTGTGAGTGTCCATAATTAAGGATAGTTAGCTTGTTTACTATAAAAAAAAATTATGATTCCCAGACTTAACTAACTTTACCACCTATGATTGTACTGTAATGGCATATATATAGTACTTTGTCTGCTGTACTCTGGGATACAGTGGTCTATGTAACCCAAAAACACAATCTTACACACACACATACACACAGGTACGGTCAGATGAATCTGCCACTGACACTGTCCTTCCCTGTTGATGGCTAATTAGCCTCTTGTCGACACACACCAGGTAGTAGTGGGGGAAGGGAGGAGCAGGGAGAGGGAGAGGGAGAGGAATGGGGTGCTGGTGGGGGAAGGAGAATGGGGGAGGGGAGATGAGGAAGAGGGGGGAGAATAGCGAGGTGAAGTGAAGTGGAGGGAGAAGGGAAGGGAGAAGGAAAGGGAAGTAGCAGGGGAGAGAGAGTGGGAGATGGTAGAGCAGATATTTCCTGATGGGAGATACAGTGAGAGATGAGAGATACAGTGAGAGATGAGATACAGTGAGAGAGATGAGAGATACAGTGAGAGATGAGAGATACAGTGAGAGATGAGAGATACAGTGAGAGAGAGATGAGAGTAGATGGTAGGAAAAGAAAATCATAAGGGAGGTGAAGAGAAAAATGGAAGGAGGAGGAGTGTAGGAGAGGGGAGGGTGAGGGTGGGGGAGGGGAGGGGAGGGTAGGAGAGGGGAGGGTGGGGGAGGAAGGGTAGGGGAGGGAGTGGGAGAGAGTAGGGGGGGTGGTGTCGTCTCAATGATCCCGCCATACACAAACCTGTAAACAAAAGAAGAAAAAAAACAACAATTAGTTAATTAGATTATTCATTTAGTAAAGAATTAGGTATAAAGTACAGGTATGTCAACAGATATATCCAGTCAGAGAGAGAGAGAGAGAGAGAGAGAGAGAGAGAGAGAGAGAGAGAGAGAGAGAGAGAGAGAGAGAGAGAGAGAGAGAGCATCACCCCCTCCATCCATCAATCACCTTTCTTCCGCCTGGGTTGTATGTTTGTATATCTCTTTTAGGACAAATATTCCCATGTATCGTCCATCTCTCGCTAGGTAGTCTGTAAAATTCCCCCTCGTACAAACGCCAGACGATCGACCGCCAGGCGATAAGACCAGGCTTCTATATAGACTGGATATGATAGGTCAGGGATAAGAGTTTATATACCTCTCTCTCTCTTTCTCTCTCTCTCTCGCTTTCTCTCTCTTTCTATCTTTCTTTCTCTTTCTCTCTCTCTCTCTTTCTCTCTCGCTCTCTTTCTCTCTTTCTCTCTTTCTTTATATTTACCGGAATATAAAAAGAGATAAAACGAACGAGAACGACACACACACACACACACACACACACACACACACACACACCCACACACACACACACACACACCCACACACACACACACACACACACCAACAGTCAATAAACAACATGTACTGTACTGTGTATTTCTCCAATGGCTTTGTTCCCGTTATGAAAATACTCGAATCCTGCTCAGCGCCACACACCACAAGGCATTTGGATACCACGTACACAGAGAAATGGATTCTTTCTGTTTTACTGGATCGTAACCATATTTATTATTTCCGCATTTCCACAAGTTTGAATGGATGGTGTGTGTGTGTGTGTGTGTGTGTGTGTGTGTGTGTGTGTGTGTGTGTGTGTGTGTGTGTGTGGTTATGTTTTTTTGGTAAGTTTTCAGTGTAATTTGTAATGCATGTAAAGATGGTAATTATTATTATTATTATTATTATTATTATTGCACAGAGGAGTAACCGGGTTTAATACTTATACAATACAAAAATAATCTTAAAATAAAATGAAAAGAAATTTACATGAAACTTTAGACACATCAAAAAAGATTAAATAAAGTCAATTATTGGATGTGACTGTTCCTGGTGTAGTGAAGAGAGATTATAAAAAGTGATAGACAGGTTAATGAGAAAATGTGATGAGTAATAAACTACAGTAAGTGTTAAAGCTGTAAAGGTGGAAATGATGGTTAGTTCTCCATAGTGGGCCGGGGTTGCCATCCCTCAGACACATTTTGGATGACTTACTAAACATCGTCACTATTAATCTGATCTTATAAATGATTGTAGTTCATTATTAGTCGTATCATATAACATTAAATCACTCATGGTGGAAGTTCACTACTTCAATAACACTCATCAATAACATCACTGGTAATCTCGTTATCATGATCATTTTGTTGTGGTGTGTTATAACCTATGATAACAAATATGGTGATTATGTCAACAACTCCTCACATATTGTTAGTGATTGATAAATAACAACAAGTTACTAACAATTATTCTGTCTTGAAACTACCACGATAATAAAGGTTATTTCGTTGAATGATTTTCATGACAAATCATTAAACAAACGTTATTACAGTGATTATTTACTCATACTGGTGATTGGAATAACAGGTTACCGCAAGTGATTTAAGCTAGTAATTTTTAGAGACAAACAACAAATCATTCAAACTCGTTATTGCAAAAAATAACGATCTTAACTCAGAATAAAATAAAAAAAACACTCAGGATTTAAACTTGTGATTGCAATGACGAATGTTGCAGCTTCAGTCGAAATCGTCCCTCGGTGATTATCGCAAGTATCAACAGGACTTTAATTGATGGTTATTGTCGGTAATTGCGACTAATTAACACTAACTATCTCCCCTTGCTAATGACCCTCTATTAGTGGGTTAATGTTTTTATAGGATAATAATGACCAGGTGTATATTACTACTGCCGGATATACTGCCCTCAAGTACAGTGTGAGGGGGGGGTTATATGTTAAGTATGTGTTAATGTGTTAAGTATGTGGCAAGTATGTGTTCAGTATGTGTTAAATGTGGTAAGTATGTGTTAAGTATGTGTTAAATGTGTTAAGTTTGTGTTAAATGTGTTAAGTATGTGGTAAGTATGTGGTAAGTATGTGTTCAGTATGTGTAAAATGTGGTAAGTATGTGTTAAGTATGTGTTAAATGTGTTAAGTTTGTGTTAAATGTGTTAAGTATGTGGTAAGTATGTGGTAAGTTTGTGTTAAGTATGTGTTAAATGTGTTAAGTATGTGTTAATGTGTTAAGTATGTGTTAAATGTGTTAAATGTGTTAAGTATGTGTTAAATGTGTTAAGTATGTGTTAATGTGTTAAGTATGTGTTAAATGTGTTAAGTATGTGTTAAATGTGTTAAGTATGTGGTAAGTATGTGGTAAGTATGTGTTAAGTATGTGTTATTAGTGCTGGTATTAAAATGTTACGTGTTTGTGGAAAGAAATTGTATTGTGTTTGAATGATTGTCTGTTTGTCTTTCTGTTTTATTTGGTTAACCCGTATATAAACAGATGCTCATACATTCACATATATACTGTATACATACACACACACACACACACACACACACACACACACACACACACACACATATACCCACACACACACACACACACACCACTATGCTCGTCTCTCCCATCTCAATTACTCTTTCTTAAATAAAGCTATACCTTAATTAAAACACACACACACACACACACACACACACACACACACACACACCTCAATTACTCTTCCGTAAATAATTTCCTTCCCTCTTGTTGATAAATTTTCATGAAGGCAATTTCCCCGTGTCGTGTCCCCTTCGACCCTCCGACACCCCGTTTTCTGTGAGCGACACAATTAAGGCGGTAACTTAGATAAATGGTGATACACAACTTGAGCGTAAAGATAGTGAGAGAGAAATGAGAGAGGTTCAAGTGTTTCTCACCCGCTTAATACAAGGTAAGTTTTTACACTCTCTCTCTCTCTCTCTCTCTCTCTCTCTCTCTCTCTGGGTCATTCATATCGCTCCTTAATGAGTTAAAGCTTCTCAAATACCCACCTATCAGAATTATGGCAGCACAGTGATATAGTGGGATATAACATTCTATCTATCTGTCTCAGTGTTTGTCTCGGAGTGGGTGAGAATGTTTGCTTTCAGTTTGTTTTTAGTTGTTGTTTTTGTTTAGCTGCCATAGTACTGAATTACTCACCTCCAAAACATAAATTAAAACACCTTTTCCTTCCCCTCTCAAAAAAAAAAAAAATAATAATAATAATAAATAAAATGTAAAAAAACAATAAATTAATAAAATAAAATAAAATTAAGTTCAGAAATAAATTAAAATTATAAACAGTCGAGACCCACAAATCACTTTTCACACTTTCACTAATTCAACCCCACAATAATATTATTTTTGACAGCCAATTATAGTGAGTGACGGCAATCAGGGAACTTTGGTCATTTATTGCGTCTACGGCTGAAAATATGGCCCACCTGTCTAGTAAATTCAACCATATTTCATCAGCCCGTCAACTAGGAGGCTTAACGCTGTCTCAGATATTGTGTGTGTGTGTGTGTGTGTGTGTGTGTATCTCTCTTTCTCTCTTTCTCTCTCTATTAGTCATGATGAAAACCTCCTTCATCCATGTTCTCATTCCCCATTCTCTCTATATCTTTCTTTATCCCTCGCACTCTTCCTAATTCTCCCCCCACCCCCTCCCCCCCTCTCTCTCTCTCTCTCTTTCTTTTCTCCTCCTATTCTTCCCTTCCTTTCCTTCTTTTACCTCCACCCCTCTCTGTCTCTCCCTCTCCCCTCCTTCAACATTCCACCTCTCTCTCTCTCTCTCTCTCTCTCTCTCTCACTGCTGTTAACATCATGAACTATAACACACAGGTAGTTTATTGACTCATTACTCTTGAAAGGTTCTTGAGGTGACCAGGTGTTGTTTTGAAACTTGTCGAGTCGTGATTGGTGGCCCCGCTTGTTAGTAAAGTCAGTAGCAGAGGCTCTTGTGATTGGTTGTTTCCTGCATGAGAGTTGTATGTATGTATGTATGTATGTATGTATGTATGTATGTATGTATGACTAAAAGGCTGATGCATATACAGGTGTGTGTGTGTATGTGTGTGTGTGTGTGTCTTATGACCTTGGGACAATAATCAGGTATTTCCTTGATACTCTAAATGATGGCAGATCAGTACTGGCGGGCGTATGACGTATTATTTATCCCTCTTGAATACACCCCCTTAATAATATCACCCCCTTAGAACCATCCCCCTTAAATACATCCTTTAATAATATCACCCCTTAGAACCATCCCCTTTAAATACAACCCCTTACAAATATCACCCCTAAGAACCATCCCCCTTAAATACAACCCTTTAATAATACACCCCCTTAGATCCACCCCCTTTAAATACAACCCATTAATAATGCACCCCCTTAGATCCACCCCCTTTAAATACAACCCTTTAATAATACACCCCCTTAGATCCACCCCCTTTAAATACAACCCATTAATAATGCACCCCCTTAGATCCACCCCCTTTAAATACAACCCATTAATAATACGCCCCCTTAGAACCACCCCCCTTGAGGTACCATCACCCCATCAAATTTAACGAAAATAGGCCCAAAGCTGCGGTAGTAGTAGTGGTAGTGAATGAACAAACCAAAACAGACAGACAGACAGACAAATATGCACAGATTTAAAAATACCCACACTACTTTCATGAGGCTATAGCACTATCATGAGGCTATAGCACTATCATGACCCCCGCCCCCACACACACATACACTGAGGATTAAAGCATTCTAATTAGCATTGTTGTTGTAATGAGCTTAGGTATGTGTAGTACAGAATGACACAAACACATCTCATTACGAGTGGATGTTTATTCTATCCTGACCTTTTGATGTTGCGAGGAATGTGTTGCCATGTGTGTGATTAACTGTGATCAAAGTAGCTCTCTCTGTCTGTCTGTCTGTCTGTCTGTCTACCCTCTCTGTCTGTCTGTCTACCCTCTCTCTCTGTCTGTCTGTCTGTCTCTGTCTGTCTGTCTGTCTGTCTGTCCCCCCCTACACCTAGCACCTGAGCAAATGATCAGGTACAATGACGGGCCTCAAATGACCCTGACACAGACATTCACACACATCTCTGTAAATCCCCTGCGTGACTGAGCCGGATTCCTGGTGATTTACCGACGACAAGAGCCGGATTTAGTAGGATTTAATCGGTGTTCTGTTGTTATAACGTGGGATTACCTGATGTGACTGATGTATGATAAGATGATTGGATTTATTGAGGGCGAGATTACAATGGATTACAGACCTGTGTATCTGACTATTAGATGTGGCTGTTGGGTGTGGCTGTTGGATGTGGCTGTTGGGTGTGGCTGTTCGATGTGGCTGTTAGATGTGGCTGTTAGGTGTGGCTGTTATTGGTGGTTATTGCTATTGTAGTTTGTTAAGCTTATTGCTATGTTCCATTGCCCCCCCCCCCCTCTCTCTCTCTCTCTCTCATGTATCAAGTTCACCTACCATCACTTGACCTTGTAACTCGTTTCTTCCTCTTTCTCTCTTTCACTTTCTTCTAAATTTCTCTCTTTTACCTTTTTCTCTCTTTCTTTTTCTTATGCTCTACCTTTTCTCTCTTTCTCATTTTGTTTCTCTTTACTTAACTTTATCTTCTTAATACCTCTCTCCCTCCCTTCACACCTCATTCATAAGCCCTATTCCTTGACTTCATATTTTATCTCTTTCTCTCTCTATCTCCTTTTCTCTTTCTATATTTTCTTCATCACTGATTCTTACTCCCCCCCCCCTCTCCTCCCACCTTTTCTTCTGCCACTCACTTCTATTTCTTCCTTTCTCTCCTTATCTCCCTTTCGTTTCTCTTCTCCCCTTCTTCATATTTATCCCTCCATCTCCCCTACTCATTACCTCAACCTCTGTCTCTCTCTCCCTCCTCCCCCCCCCCCCCTCCCACATACCAGAATCTCAGACCAGCGCTTGACATCAAAACCTCTTGTTTGTCTTCGCTCGTACAAGGCTTAGGATTCCGTCTCCTGCACGGTGAACAAAAGAGCATCACCCCCCCCCCCCCGTCCCCATAACCTCTTCAGATCCCATCCCCTAACCCTCTGTCGTTTATACAGCGTCACTCTTGAAGTCTCGTCTCGTCGAAAACTGAGTGTCAGGGGAAATACTTCTCCATGTTCTTAAGAAAATAGATATTAATTTCTTTGTTTTTGTTTTTACGTTTTTTTATGGGGGGGGGGGGGTGGTGAGGGGTGGGGGGTGGGATCCAATTGTAAATCTGTCTTTCCCTCGATTCTATAATGTAAATAAAGGAATCGGAAATATTGACAGTGTGATTGTTTTTTGATCTGTCGAAGTTGGCACAGCGGTTGAAACTGGAAACACTAGAGGAGGAGGAGGAGGAGGAGGAGGAGGAGGAGGAGGAGGAGGAGGAGGAAGAGGAGAAGGAGGAGGAAGAGAGGCGGAAGAAGATGAGGAGGAATATGGTGCAGAGGAGGAGGAGAATGTAAGATGGTGCAAAGAAGTAGTAAAAATGGTTCCTAAATTTACATGCCGACGACGCACAGAAGAAAGAATAAAGCCATTTTGTTATAAAGTCACTGCTGCTGGAGAACACTCACCCGGCCACTACAAACAGAGCATCCCCGAGAACTTCTGGGGTGTTCTTCTGATGCTGTAACAACATCTAAGAGAACAATGGATGGAAAAGATGATGATGATGGTGATGAAGAAGAAGGAGAAGAAGATGATGGTGAGACGAAGAAGAAGAAGAAGAAGAAGAAGAAGAAGAAGAAGAAGAAGAAGAAAAAATGAAGAACAAAATGAAGAAGAACAACAACAAAATGAAGAAGACGAAGAAGAAGAAGAAGAAGAAGAAGAAGAAGAAGAGAAGTATATAAGCCCAGAGAAGCTATAAATCCCTGAGATCAAAATAGGAGCGTGGCGTGTCTGTTTACAAACTTGTTGCTGTGAGAATATTGTATGTTTATCAGCGCTTCATACACACGAGCATCGCTGAGCCTACTGTGGCCTACTGATGTGTGTACAATATTAAAATTAAAGAAGAGGAGGAGGAGGAGGAGAGGAAGAAGAAGAAGATCAACAAGAAAATTATGATGATGGAGAAGAAGAAGAAAAACAACAACAACGACAATAACAAAGACAACAAAAACAACAAATAAAAACAATAACAAAAACAATAACAACCAAAATAACAAAATAAAAAGAACGAGAACAAAAGGAAAGAAGAACACATTGAGTTACACAAACTACATCACTGTGGATCTAAAAAAAAAACAAAAAAAGGAAAAAAGAGAGAAAGAGAGAGAAAAAAGAGAGAAAAAGAGAGAAAAAAAACATAGAAAACTAACTCTACTTTTTTATAAACTTGTTCCCGCGTGAATACCTCCCTACCAGCCTCTAAAAACAAACAAGCATCGCCCACACCCTCTCTCGGATCCCCTGTCGTTTATACAGTGTTTGCTAAGAGGACCTCCAAGAAAGTACACGGTGAGCAGGTAGTGTTTTTTTTTTTCATATGCGACAGAATAATAATAATAATAATAATAATAATAATAATAATAATAATAATAATAATAATATAATAATAATAATAATAATATAATAATAATAAAATAATAATAATAATAATAATATAATATAATATAATAATAATAATAATAATAATAATAATATAATAATAATATAATAATAATAATAATAATAATAATAAAAAATAATAATAAAATAATAAAAATAATATAATAATAATACTAATAAAAATAATAATATAATAATAATATAATAATAATAAAAATAATAAAATAATAATAATAATAATAATAATAATAATAATAATAATAATAATAATAATAATAATAAAAAGAAGAAGAAGAAGAGTAACAAGACACAAGAATAAATAAAAGAAGAAGAAGAACGAAAGGAAGAAAGAAAGAAAGAAAGAAAGAAAGAATTACAAGAGGACGGGGTCTTTAAAAAAAATCCCTAAATTGGTTTATTCATTGACCGTATCGTAACCTTAGGCCCGGGATTCTCAAAGGCCTGTAGGTTAAATAAATTCTCCCCTAACTGGACATAAGAGAATAAAACTACTTGGCTTCTCTAACCTACGACACAGACAATCAATATGGCGTCAGAATTACATTGAGACTTTACCGTAACTGAAGGAGTTTGTGAATCCGATCTCTGTTAAATTATTTTTCATTTGTTCTGTAGAAAGAATTATGCATCTCTCTCTCTCTCTCTCTCTCTCTCTCTCTCTCTCTCTCTCTCTCTCTCTCTCTCTCTCTAATTTTGTAATTCTTTCACTTTTCTTTTAATCTTCTTTTTCTTTCTTTTCTTTTTATCTTCTCTCTTCGTGTATCATTTCGTTCACCTATATCTCTATCTCTCTCTTTCATTCTTTCTCTCTCTACTTGTCTCTCTCTCTTTCTCTCTCTCTCTTTCTACTAGAGATTGATGTAGGATCTTCAAGTGATTGTTTGGCTTGGCATTTAGTTGGCTATGAACGTCTTAGCTTCTTTCTTTCTTTCTTTCATTCATTCTTTCTTTCTGTATTTCTTTATTTCTTTGTCTACCTCTCTGTCATTGTCTGTGTGTATGTCAGTCTGTCTCTCTAAATCACTGTCTATCTATCAATCTCTTTTGATGGCATTTTGATCCCTGGTAATACCTAACAATATGCCATTTCTCTAATACCACTATGTTGGTATCTATCATCATCTACTTGGTCTCTAACACCCCACAATGGTTTCTAATAGTATCATTCTGGTTTCTAATAAATTATCAACACACAAAAATCACGAACTTTATCATAATTTAGTTTCTTGTGATGTCAATTTCAGATAATATCCCCCCCCCCTCCCCTTCCCTCCGTGCAAGATTAACTTTACTCCCGTGGCTCTTTAGTTCCTCCTGTGGCTCTTTAGTTCCTCCTGTGGCTCTTTAGTTACTCCTATTGGCTCTTTAGTTCACGTTTTCTAAATGTCCTTCGCGCATGGTTGGAGAACAGGTGCAAGAACTTGTTGACAGAGAGTGGGGGGAGGGAAGGGGAGGGGAGGGGGTGGAGGAGGGAAGGAAAGAGGATGGGAGGGACAGAGGGAAGGATTGAGGGTTGATGAGAGAGGGAAAGAAGGAGTGGAGGAGGGATGTGAGGAGGGAGGGAAAGAGGGGATGAGAGAAATTGAAGGAGGTACAGAGTGAATGAGGGAAGGGAGAGGAAGCAGCAGTAAAAAGGGAGAGGGAGGAAGATACAGAAGCAGGGAGGGAAGGAGGTAGAGAGGTAGAAAGGGAGGGAGGAAGGGAGGTAGAGAGGTAGAAAGGGAGGGAGGAAGGGAGGTAGAGATGGAGAGATAGAGAGGGAAGGAGGAAGGAAGAGAGGGAGGAAGATAGGGAAGGATGGGGGGAAGGAGGTAGAGAGGTAGATAAGGAGGGAGGGAAGGAGGTAGAGAGGTAGAGAGAGGGAGGGAGGGAGGGAGGTAGAGAGAGGGAGGGAGGGAGGGAGGGAATTGGAGGGTGAGGCAACATATATATAAACTTATATTTATTAGCGACACAAAACTCCCGACTTGTGGAGCGAATCATTTTCTCTAACTGTTGACAAAACGGACAGTGCCAGGATGGTAGTGCCAGTGTGTGTGGTAGTGCCAGTGTACGGTAGTGATAATGTGTGGTCGTGCCAGTGTGTGTGGTAGTGCCAGTGTACGGTAGTGGTAATGTATGGTAGTGCCAGTGTGTGTGGTAGTGCCAGTGTACGGTAGTGATAATGTGTGGTCGTGCCAGTGTGTGTGGTAGTGCCAGTGTACGGTAGTGGTAATGTGTGGTAGTGCCAGTGTGTGTGGTAGTGCCAGTGTACGGTAGTGATAATGTGTGGTAGTGCCAGTGTGTGTGGTAGTGCCAGTGTACGGTAGTGATAATGTGTGGTAGTGCCAGTGTGTGTGGTAGTGCCAGTGTACGGTAGTGATAATGTATGATAGTGCTAGTGTGTGTGGTAGTGCCAGTGTACGGTAGTGATAATGTGTGGTAGTGCCAGTGTGTGTGGTAGTGCCAGTGTACGGTAGTGGTAATGTATGGTAGTGCCAGTGTGTGTGGTAGTGCCAGTGTACGGTAGTGATAATGTGTGATAGTGCCAGTGTATGTGGGAGTGCCAGTGTGTGTGATAGTGCCAGTGTGTGTGGTAGTGCCAGTGTACGGTAGTGATAATGTGTGATAGTGCCAGTGTGTGTGGGAGTGCCAGTGTGTGTGATAGTGCCAGTGTGTGTGGTAGTGCCAGTGTACGGTAGTGATAATGTGTGGTAGTGCCAGTGTGTGTGGTAGTGCCAGTGTGTGTGATAGTGCCAGTGTGTGTGGTAGTGCCAGTGTACGGTAGTGATAATGTGTGGTAGTGCCAGTGTGTGTGGTAGTGCCAGTGTACGGTAGTGGTAATGTGTGGTAGTGCCAGTGTGTGTGGTAGTGCCAGTGTACGGTAGTGACAGTGTGTGTTAGTGGGGTAGAGTCACTGTGTGTTAATGACTATGTGTGTGTTGCAGTGTGGTAGTATCAACGTACGTCGTAGTGTGGCAGCACTAGTATGATAACTATGAAGGCGCCAAAATGTAGTATTATCATTGTGTGTATGACCGTCAATTAATGTCAGTATATTAGTGTGGTAGTATGAGCGTGGTATTGTGTGTCACAGTCAGTGTTAGTAGTAGTAGTAGTAGTAGTCTTAATAAACAAGAATTTACAGATGCCACTGCTCTAAGGTACGGTCGGCCAGTAGAAGGTTTGCCCTCCCAATGCGTGTGTGGCTCTTCCTATGATGGCGATCATACCATGGTGTGCAAGAAGGGGGGCTTCATATGCATGAGGCATGACGAGGTAAGGGATTTCACAGCAAATATGTTGAAGGAAATCTGCCGGGATGTCATGGTAGAACCGACCCTCCTTCCATTGGATGGTGAGATCTTCCACCACAGGACTTCAAACACATCTAACGAAGCCCGTGTGGAAGTCAGTGCTCGAGGATTCTGGAAGCGGGGACAGCGAGCTTTCTTCGACATCAGGATTTTTGATCCCATGGCCGCTTGTCACCGTAACCTAGCTCTCGATGCTGCACATAGGAGGAACGAGAACGACAAGAGAAGGGCATATGGGGAGAGAATTCAAAACGTTGATCAAGGCAGCTTCACTCCTCTAGTGTTCACAACCTCTGGTGGGATGGGACCAAGTGCAAGATGTTTCTACGCCAGACTCGCGGAGTTGATCTCCGAACAGAAGCAGCAGCCCAGAAGTTATGTTACAGCCTGGATGAGATGTCGACTGTCTTTCTCTCTCCTCCGGTCGGCTTTGCTCTGCCTCAGGGGAACGAGAGCTTCTGCCCCAACTCCGACAACTGCTGCAGATATTGACTATGAGGCTACAGTCACTGAATGCCGCATAGATCTGCGGCTGAACTAATTTAACACAGATAGGATAGCTACTTATGTAGGATATTTAATATTAAGGTAATTAAATGGTGGCGAAGGTGTGGCTATTGGGGGAGGCTGGAGGCCACGTTAAAAAAAGAAAAAAGAAAAAAGAAAAAAAGTAGTAGTGGTAGTAGTGACAGTGAGAGAGTGTCACCCCTGGCCCTGGATTTACTGTCCGCTACTATAGAATTAAGCTGGAATCCCTCAGCAAATAAACATTCAATTAATTACTACAGTATATTATTCTGTTTTAGAGAGAGAGAGAGAGAGAGAGAGAGAGAGAGAGAGAGAGAGAGAGAGAGAGAGAGAGAGAGAGAGAGAGAGAGAGAGAGAGAGAGAGAGAGAGAGAGGTGAAGTGGGTTGAGGGATTGACATATTAGGGAAAAGGAGGGTAGAGATAACTGGGGTTGGGTAGGGGAAACGGAGAAGGGGAGAGGGAAGGGGGAGGGGGTGCGGGGTTGAGAAGGAGTACGGGGGTAAGGGGGAAGGGGAGGTAAAGAGTAGAGTGAGCAGGAGGGGAAGGGGAGGTAAAGAGTAGGGTGAGCAGGAGGGGAAGGGGAGGGGGTGGGGGACTCTGAAGGGGTAGAGGGAGGGGGGGGGTGTATATCAACAATTGAACAAACTCAAGGAACCGTCAAGTCTTGGCAGTAACTCACTTATCCGGGATTCCATTACCCACACTCTTCGTTTACCCGATTATCCGGATACCAACCATCTACAAAAGCCATTAACCGGATTCCACTGCCGTGAACAATCTGATAAGGCCGTTTACTGTGATGGATATATGTACCAATGAAATGCATTTAACCGGAATCTGTTGATGCGTAAATCCCCTTTAAGCGGAATCCATTGCTGTTGACAGCCAAGTCTGCGGTTAGTTGGCGTCCGGACGTTTATGGACCTGCCGGCTCCAGTCCGCTTTATGTGAGGGCCGGTGACGTGGTTCCTGTATTACTGGTATGTGATAGAGTGTATATATGGAACACCTTATTTGTACAGTACCTCGACCAGATGTGAGAAATGTGGGTAGATTCTCTCTCTCTATCTACCTTCATATCTACCTCGACCTAACACACACGGTAGATAACTCTCGCCCAGCACACCTGATAATTAATGACTGATGACATGACCCCCGCAGTGATTCTTTTCACAGACTAAACGTACGTGAAGTGTGTGCACGTGAAATAGTCCATACGTCAACTCTTTGTACGTGACATATTCAATAATTTAATCCGTCTGTACGTGCACATTTCGTACGTCCGTTGATTGTCCGTGAATCAGCCGTTCGTGATTTATTAATTAACCTGGACACGATTATAAACGATCCTCACAGGTATCTCAGCACACCTTCATAAGATGTTGTGAGGGAGGGGAAATCTTACGCCTCTAGTGTTTTGCTTGAGAATAAAAGTGTTAATAAAAGATGTTTCACGACCAACACTTCTATCGCCGACTCAGGCTAGACAAGCACTCCAGGCACTGTTGACGTCACAATATATACACAGACATCCATAATATACACCAGTGTTTTCATTAGTCTCACACTAATACACTACACTACAACACTGTCACTATCTACACTACAACACTGTCACTATCTACACTACAACACTGTCACTATCTACACTACTACACTGTCACTATCTACACTACAACACTGTCACTATCTACACTACAACACTGTCACTATCTACACTACAACACTGTCACTATCTACACTACAACACTGTCACTATCTACACTACAACACTGTCACTATCTACACTACAACACTGTCACTATCTACACTACAACACTGTCACTATCTACACTACAACACTGTCACTATCTACACTACAACACTGTCACTATCTACACTACAACACTGTCACTATCTACACTACAACACTGTCACTATCTACACTACAACACTGTCACTATCTACACTACAACACTGTCACTATCTACACTACAACACTGTCACTATCTACACTACAACACTGTCACTATCTACACTACAACACTGTCACTATCTACACTACAACACTGTCACTATCTACACTACAACACTGTCACTATCTACACTACAACACTGTCACTATCTACACTACAACACTGTCACTATCTACACTACTACACTGTCACTATCTACACTACTACACTGTCACTATCTACACTACTACACTGTCACTATCTACACTACTACACTGTCACTATCTGCACTACTACACTGTCACTATCTACACTACAACACTGTCACTATCTACACTACTACACTGTCACTATCTACACTACTACACTGTCACTATCTACACTACTGCACTGTCACTATCTACACTACTACACTGTCACTATCTACACTACTGCACTGTCACTATCTACACTACTACACTGTCACTATCTACACTACAACACTGTCACTATCTACACTACTACACTGTCACTATCTACACTACAACACTGTCACTATCTACACTACTACACTGTCACTATCTACACTACAACACTGTCACTATCTACACTACTACACTGTCACTATCTACACTACAACACTGTCACTATCTACACTACTACACTGTCACTATCTACACTACTGCACTGTCACTATCTACACTACTGCACTGTCACTATCTACACTACTACACTGTCACTATCTACACTACACCACTACACTGTTACTCACTACACTACACCACTTCTCAAAGGCTTCAGGTTTATCAGACACCAACACGAACAACACGAATCAATACTTAAAAATACATCAGAAATCATTACTATAATTACTATGCAACACACTATACAACACACTATACAACACACTATACAATACACTATACAATACACTATACAACACACTATACAATATACCATACAACACACTATACAACACACTATAAAATACACAATACAATACACTATACAACACACTATGCAACACACTATACAACACACTATGCAACACACTATACAACACACTATACAACACACTATACAACACACCATACAATACACTATAACAGACGACAATGGTGATAGAGAATAAATAACTTGACTCCTCCACTGGTCAAGAACGAGTAACTGAACTGACCACAATCCTCTACAGCCAGCCAGGTCTTAGTTAAGTTATATCATTGAGGTAAAATGCGTTAGTTTTACGTCGCCACCCTGGGTTTGAGCTGAGGGTTGAGAATAGTGACATGGGGAGCCTCTGATGCTGAGACGCGCCTTAAGAACTATCCCTTGGTGTGGCCCTCTCACTGGTTTGTTTCTGACTCACGCCACTGTTGAGTTTTTTTTTGGGGGGGGGGGGGGGGCGCATTACGGGAATCTCTCTCTCTTTCTCTCTCTCTCTCTCTCTCTCTCTCTCTCTCTCTCTCTCTCTCTCTCTCTCTCTCTGTTTTTTGTTTAGTTACATGCACTTATGTTTATGTAATAATGTAATGTCAATTATTTATGCAAATCTAAACATAGTAAGTCTTAAAAATATTAAATGGCATTAAATTGCAATATAAAAATAGTCAGATTAAATATAACTTCGTACCCAAAAGCCAACAGAGAGAGAGAGAGAGAGAGAGAGAGAGAGAGAGAGAGAGAGAGAGAGAGAGAGAGAGAGAGAGAGAGCCCTCAGTTACCCTTCATATCGCTCTTCAGATGATGTACCCTCACAAAAAAATACCTTATAATATAATGGTGATGGAGGGAAGGACTTTAATATGACAACAGTGAAGACAATTTTCCACCCAAAAACGTGCTTCCCCCTTGGGCCGTGGAGACCCCATTAGGTAAAGCTGTATTCTGTGCGATTCCAAAAATACCGTCAATCTCCTCTCTATTATACCGACCTTCCTGCCTTACATTCAGTATGTTGGGGACTGTTTATGGTTGGCTCACAATCCCTAGGGGCAATAGATAGATGGCAGGGGCAGTAAAAAGATGGTAGTAGATAGATGGTAGGGGCAGTAGATGCATGGTAGGGGCAATAGATAGATGGCAGGGGCAGTAGAAAGATGGCAGTAGATACATGGTAGGGGCAGTAGATACATGGTAGGGGCAGTAGATACATGGTAGGGGTAGTAGATACATGGTAGGGGCAGTAGATACATGGTAGGGGTAGTAGATACATGGTAGGGGCAGTAGATACATGGTAGGGGCAGTAGATACATGGTAGGGGTGGTAAATACAAGGTAGGGGCAGTAGATGCATGGTAGGGGTAGTAGATGCATGGTAGGGGCAGTAGATACATGGTAGGGGCAGTAGATACATGGTAGGGGCAGTAGATACATGGTAGGGGTAGTAGATGCATGGTAGGGGCAGTAGATACATGGTAGGGGTAGTAGATACAAGGTAGGGGCAGTAGATACATGGTAGGGGCAGTAGATACATGGTAGGGACAGTTGATACATGGTAGGGGCAGTAGATGCATGGTAGGGGCAATAGATAGATGGCAGGGGCAGTAGAAAGATGGTAGTAGATAGATGGTAGGGGCAGTAGATACATGGTAGGGGCAGTAGATACATGGTAGGGGCAGTAGATACATGGTAGGGGTAGTAGATACATGGTAGGGGCAGTAGATACATGGTAGGGGTAGTAGATACATGGTAGGGGCAGTAGATACATGGTAGGGGCAGTAGATACATGGTAGGGGCGGTAAATACAAGGTAGGGGCAGTAGATGCATGGTAGGGGTAGTAGATGCATGGTAGGGGCAGTAGATACATGGTAGGGGCAGTAGATACATGGTAGGGGCAGTAGATACATGGTAGGGGTAGTAGATGCATGGTAGGGGCAGTAGATACATGGTAGGGGTAGTAGATACAAGGTAGGGGCAGTAGATACATGGTAGGGGCAGTAGATACATGGTAGGGACAGTTGATACATGGTAGGGGCAGTAGATACATGGTAGGGGCAGTAGATACATGGTAGGGGTAGTAGATACATGGTAGGGGCAGTAGATACATGGTAGGGGCAGTAGATACATGGTAGGGGCAGTAGATACATGGTAGGGACAGTTGATACATGGTAGGGGCAGTAGATACATGGTAGGGGCAGTAGATACATGGTAGGGACAGTTGATACATGGTAGGGGCAGTAGATACATGGTAGGGGCAGTAGACAGATGGCAGGGGCCCTTTTTCCCGTCTCCACCTCTTTGTCTTCCTCGTATCTTCCAATTCTTCCCTTATTTCATCCCCCCTTCCTCTTTCTATCTCTCTCCTCCATCCTCCATCCTCTCCATCATCTTCCCACCTCTCTCCTCACCCTTCCTCCTCCTTTCCTTCCCTATCACCCTCCACTTTGTTAAAACGGCACTTGGGGAAAATTTACTGAAGGATAAGATTTCCCGCCAAAAGGCCCGATCAGCTGACGTATGTTACAGATACAATAACAGATGGAGCGTAAATACAACACACTACAAAGGCATCGTCTAACTGTCTTCATATTTCCTACTGTTTTTTTTCTCTTAGTTTTGCCAAAGTTAAACACTTCCTTCACAACAAGAGGAGATCTTAAAGTCGTATTTGTTTTATTTTTGGAAAGTTGCCACACCTGCAAGCGATTATGTTGGCAATCCTGTAAGGGTGTAAACAATACGTTCAATTTGGCGGGAATGTGATCAGACGATATCTATTTTTATGTCGACAATTAAATTGTTTTATTGCTGATGAGACTTGTCGTTTTTAACTTACAGTAGAACGTTATTTAGCTGTTAAAATAAACTATTACAAACACTATGTTTAGAAATTAAATGATGCGACTAAAAGAATATCGTCGTTAAAGTATAGTTTTTCGCTTGATCATTTCCTTGATACAAATGGCGGAGGGCTGGGTGTTGGCGAAGGCTGGGAGGGGACACTTGGCCTCGTAAATTACCCAGTGAAACGCACCGGCATCTGCGTGTTTTGCCAAGCAAGACTTGTCGCTGCTGGCACAGTGTTGGGGGAAGAAGCGAGGAGGAGGGTAGTAGAGTAAAGGACGGAGAGTGTACACACACAATCTTGAGTTATGGCGGCGTGGATGTAGCATCATATGAGACGCAAACATGGCGGCATCAGTCAAGCGAGAGACTGAACGGCGCATCAGTTCCTTGAGATAAATGGATAGACATATATAGAGATAGATGAATAACTATTTACAGTAAGATACATAGATTGTAATATGAGAAAGGCAGGAATAAGAGAAGAGTGTATACAGTTGTTATAGCATTGGCGAGGTGTTTATTGGCTCGTATAAGATACAAATATGGCGGCACCAGTCAAGCTAAGGACTGAATGCCTCACCTGCTTCACCGAATAGAAGACTAAGAGAGAAAATTGATGCATAGATGGATAAACAACAGGACAGAGGTGAAAAATAAACACCCACTTGCTCGTGAGTTACGGCGAGATGGTTGTAGAGTCACACGAGACGCTCACACGAGTCAAACGAGACTGAATACCACAGCTGTTTCCTCAGTTGAGAGACTTACGGACAAATTAGAGACTAAGGGAGATAGATAGGGAGGTAGAGAGAGGACTGAGAGCTCACACACCATCTGAGAGTTAGGGGACGTGGCTGTCAGATCATGTGATATGTAAACACGGTGGTGCAGTAAGTGACTCAAGGTACAACTGTGTGTGTGTGTGTGTGTGTGTGTGTGTGTGTGACAAAAAGAAAGGAGAGAGAGGAAAGAAGAGAGAGAGAGAGAGAGAGAGAGAGAGAGAGAGAGAGAGAGAGAGAGAGAGAGAGAGAGAGAGGTAATTAGTGATAATTACCTGGGCAACATCAAGGCAAGAGTCAAGTTCAACCTTTTTTTATCTATTTATCTTCTTTTTTGGCTCCTCGACCTTGCCTTTACCTGTGTGTTGTTTGTTTGTTTGTTTATTAGTTTGTGTTTGTTTACTTGTGTGTGTGTCGTTTCGTTGGCCTTGACTGGTAACAACTTTAGTAATATTCTCTCTCTCTCTCTCTCTCTCTCTCTCTCTCTCTCTCTCTCTCTCTCTCTCTCTCTCTTATCCCTCTTGTCTCCCCTTATTTGCTCTCTCTTATATTTACTCTCGCCTCACTCCCTTATTTCTCTCTCTTTCTGATGTTCATCCATCTTCTCTCCATCCCTCTCACTCTCTCTCTAATTCCCCCCCTCCTCTCTCTCTCTCTCTATACCTTCCCCTCTTTTCTCTCTTTTTTCCTGTTCATCCTTTCTCCTGCCCTCCCCTTTCTCCCTCTCTCTATCTTTCTCCCTTTCTTACTATATCTCACCTCTCTCTCTACACCTTTCTCTCTTCTCACTCTACTCTCTCTCATCTCACTCTACCCTCTCTCTCTCTCTCTCCTCTCCCCGTCTCTCTCCGCCGTGAGACAAACAGGTGTTGGCGGTGGCCCCCCCCCTTACTCCTGGCATCTCTGGTACGATAATAGTCGAGTTTTTGTTCAACCTCTAGTTCGGGTCGAGCCTCTGTCTTGTAAACACTGTCTCTTAAGTATCACGTAACTTTTATAACTAATAAGGTGTTTAAGTATCACGTAGCGTCTGTAAGTTAAAAGTTATCTCATATTACATAGTTCTTGTAAATAATGTAGTATTTAAGTAACATTTGTAAACAATACTACAATGTTTATCACGCTGTTCTTGTAAATAAATAAAGTGTTCAAGTATCAGGTTATATTTTGAGAGTAATCAGGTATAAGTACTAAGTGATATTTGTAAGTAATAACTTGTTTAAGTACTACATAACTCCTGAACACAGTGGTCGTTAACACCATGTAACTCTCGGGATAATAACATGTCCAGAACAAGTGTCACGTAACTGGTTAGGAACAAGACACACCTCGCCCCTCGGTCATGACGCTACTTACTGTTACCGAGTTATCACGAAAGATGACCTTACCTAACCTTGAGTTATGACCTTGACCCCATTAAAAAAGTTCATTGTTTATTGGGCAAATTAGGATGAGATGTACTTCCTTCTACATTACTGTCGATGTCGCGCGCTCACACACACACACACACACACACACACACACACACACACACACACACACACACACTCTTTGATTCCTATACCTAGTAATCCATATCGTGGATAAGATAATAATGTGCTTTAAAATTCTCGCGGGAAATGGTCAGCCAATGAGCTCTACGCTTTGAGAATTTTGACGAGGATATAGTCAGCTAGTTGGAATCACTCAAAGAAAGTTAGGTTAGGTTAGGTTAGGATTAATGGCTTTTTATGACTTTGATGTGGCTTAGATCTACCAAGTTCTCATAAAAAAATCATTAGCTGAAGACAGCTTGAAGGGATTGAAGCCAATTAAGAGAGAGAGAGAGAGAGAGAGAGAGAGAGAGAGAGAGAGAGAGAGAGAGGTATACCCCTTCTAAATGAGGTCATCTTAAACTCTTTTGTTACATACCATATTTAGAGTGGCTGGCATGAAACCCTTAACTAACTATATCCTCTTTAATTTACGTAGTTATAACATTCCTCATATGTGTACATCACCTTTAATAATATACAGCGAGATCCCGACCAATGATAGTCTTCTTAGTATTATTGGCGGGAACCCAGCCAACCAATGATAGTGTTCCTAGTAGCATTGGCGGATCCCAGTAAAAAAATTACGAGATTCCTGCGAAATTTTGCGGGAACTCACCCAACCAATGATAAGGATTCTGTGAATTTGGGCGGGAATCCAGCCAACCTATGATAGTCTTCCTAGTAGCATTGGCAGGAACCCAGCTAGCCAATGATAAGATTCCTGTTAATATTGTCGGAAATCCACTCAACTAATGACAAGGTTCCTATGAATTTTGGCAGGAACCCGCGAACCAATGACAAAATTCCTATGAATTTTAGCGGGAACCCAGGCAGCCAATGACAAGATTCCTTGAAATTTGGCGGGAACCCACGAACCAAAGACAAGATTGCTATGAATTTTGGCGGGAACTCACCCAACCAATGATAACTCTGAATTTTGGCGGGAACCGAAGTTATCAAAGATGGGCTACGCAATGAAGCAATGATATTTTCCCGAAGAATTTAACCCACACTTAACCAACCTGTAATAATATTCAAATGGGTTTTGGAGGGAACATCAACCAAGAGGAGTCTTCCTACGAGTTTTGGCGCGAACACAACCCACAAACGATATTCTTCCTTTGGGTTTGTGAGCGATTGCAGCCAACCAGTATACACTCAACATGCATTAAATAAACTCAATATACACTCACCATACTTAGCATACAATGAATATACTCAGCATACTCAACAATGCACTTACTACATATTCAGCATACTATACATACGCTCAGCACATTCTGTTTAAACTCTGCATAGTCAACATACATTCAGTATACCGAACATACACCCACTACTCATTATACACTCCGAGACAGACTTCCTACCTTGATTGAGATTGACTTGTTCAGATTGATAACCTTCACTGTAGACTATCAATCAGAACAAGTATGTATACACAGTCCTTCACGGTATAATAAATGCATAGGTTTACTGTGATGACTCATCGTGCCGATTTAAGTGGTTTAATAATTGAGGTAAGTTAGTGATGCATGTCTGTGGTGTAACGGGATATGGAAGGGGAGGGTAGAGGATGGGTGGGAAGGGAGGGGGTGAGAGAACATGGAAGGGGAGATGATGGCAGAGAGAGGAAGAGGGGGAGGAAGGAAAGATATGTTGGAGAGAGAGAAAGAGAAGAGAGGAAGGGAGGGGAAGGGAGAGGAGACAGGATGGGAGGAGAGAGGATGGAAAGGGTGGGGAGTGAGTAAAGAAAGGAAAGGTAGAGGAAGAATGGAACAGATGAAAAGGGAAAGGCGAGAGGAGACGTACTAATGGGTAAACTGTGTCCATAAAGGGTAAAGAGGAAGGGGAAGGATGGGTGTGGAAGGGGTGACAATTGGGGGGGGGAAGAAAGGGGGTTAGAGGTTTGGAGAGAGGGAAGGATGGAAAGGGAAGAAGGCAAGAAAAGGAAGCGAAAAAAATACAAAGGGAAAGAGAGAGAGAGAGAGAGAGAGAGAGAGAGAGAGAGAGAGAGAGAGAGAGAGAGAGAGAGAGAGAGAGAGAGAGAGATCATTATTCTCCCCTCTCATTTCCTCTTATCTCTCCCCTTTCCTTCTCTCATTTTTTCTTCTCACCTGTTCTCCCTTCACTGCTTTTCTCATTATCTCCCCATCCTCTTACTTCCCACCTTCTAAATCCTTCCATATGCTACCCTCTTTTCCATTCCCTCTCTCTCCTCCACCATCTTCCTCTCCCCCACCACCTCCCTCTCCCCCACTCCCTCCCTCTCCACCACCACCTCCCTCTCCCCCACTCCCCTCCCTCTCCACCATCCCCAACACCCCAGGATATAACCACCCCTCCCCCCATCGTCCATAATATAACCCACAATTAGTGTTTGTCAATAAAAGAAGATTTTGTTTACAAGTTCGTCAGGGGGAAGTAGATTGACTTGTGCTATATTAAGTTACTATCATCCCTCTGTAGAGAAAGTTAGAGGATATGTAAGAGGTTAATGATGTTGATGATGATGGTAGTAGTAGTGATGATGATGATAGTGATGATAATGATGGTAGTAACAATGATGGTGATTGATCTTAGCAGTAGTGATGGTGATTATCATTTGTGTTGGTCATTGATATTTTTTGGTCAGATGAAAGGAAAATTTAATAGCAAGAGAGAATAAGGAATTAGAGAGGAAAATTTAATGTTGGTGGAGATAGAACACGAGAATAAAGTATAGAAAAATAGAAAGTAAGGACATTAGATAAACAGAAAGAGATATAAATTAAACTAAAACTAAATTAAAATTAAACTAAACCATGAAAATAAAGAAAGGGCCAAAAGTTAGAAAGCTACAAAAATAAAGAAAATGAGAATCAAAACAGAAGGATAAAAAGTTGAAATGAGACAAAAAACTGAAATAGACAAACACAGAGACACAAAAAATTAAGAAAATATAATAAAAACTGAAATTAAAAGAAGAA
Organism: Homarus gammarus; assembly: GCA_958450375.1. Lineage (NCBI taxonomy): Eukaryota > Metazoa > Arthropoda > Malacostraca > Decapoda > Nephropidae > Homarus > Homarus gammarus. The sequence continues at coordinate 3,266,564 of CAUDMG010000372.1, forward strand.
AAAAGAAGCAAAATATATTCACAAAACTCAAAAGAGATTGTAGTTAAAACACAATAGTGAACGGGATTATAAAAGTCTAAACCAAGTGAACTGACCTGACAAGACTACCAACTGATGACATACACAGCAGGTAGGTAGGTGAACAAGGCAACAGGTACTGACGTAATGAGAGAGAGAGAGAGAGAGAGAGAGAGAGAGAGAGAGAGAGAGAGAGAGAGAGAGAGAGAGAGAGAGAGAGAGAGAGAGAGAGAGAAGTCTTCATCAGCCTCTAAGACAATTTACTCACCTGTCACTCCAAACTTCACTCGACATAGGTGTAAACTTTGGTTGGGTGGAAGAGACAAATGCTTTTCAAAGCTGTGGGCTTGACCTTTGACCTTTTAGCCTTAGGTCATACTGAATATACCGCATGTAGTGTAATCTGTCAACTATGTAGATATTTACGTACATGATTTACGTACATGATTTACGTACATGATTTAAGTACACAGTTAGTCTCCTCTTTATCTTTCCTTAATTAATAACTAATTAACTAACTGTCTAACTGACTCACTTACTAACAATCACAAAAATATCTCCCAATTCAACTCTCCACGTAATTATCAGGTCTGTCTGTCTGTCTGTTATTCTCCTCTTATATCTTCAATATTTCTTCATATCTGTTTCTCTTCCTCTCTCTCCATCTATTTATCTCTCTTTCTCTGTCTCTCTTTCTCTCTCTCCATCTAATTTACTTCCCGTCTACCTCTCTCTTCTATCTCTCCCTCTCTCTCTCTCTCCAGCTGTTCACCCTCTACCCCCTCTCCCTCTCTACAGCTGTTCACCCTCTACCCCCTCTCCCTCTCTACAGCTGTTCACCCTCTACCCCCCTCTCTACAGCTGTTCACCCTCTACCCCTCTCTCTCTACAGCTGTTCACCCTCTACCTCTCTACAGCT
>CAUDMG010000372.1:3272500-3325000 GCA_958450375.1 Homarus gammarus
CCGAAAACCCACAAACTCTCCAAAAATTCCCACAAACTCTCTAAATTATCCACGAACTCTCACCCCCCTTAAAACAAATCCATCATCACAAGTCATTAGGCCATACAACCCTTAATCACCACAACACAATAACTCAGCTGTTGTTGTTGTAGCTCCTGGTGACAAAGGTTACAATGTAGAACGCGTCTCGAAATCCTTTTGCCAATTACATCAACAAACGCAGAGAGAATCTATTTTAGGGACGATGGCAGACAATAATACTCGTGAGGGTGGGGAATATCCTAGTTATCCCTCACTCCCTCTCACTTACCCTCATTCTCCCTCTCATTCACCCTCTCACTTACTCCTACACTCACCTCTCACTTACTCCCACTCATCCTTCACTCTCCTCTCACTTACCCTCATTATCCCTCTCATTCACCCTCTCACTTACTCCTACACTCACCTCTCACTTACTCCCACTCATCCTTCACTCTCCTCTCACTTACCCTCATTCTCCCTCTCATTCACCCTCTCACTTACTCCTACACTCACCTCTCACTTACTCCCACTCATCCTTCACTCTCCTCTCACTTACCCTCATTATCCCTCTCATTCACCCTCTCACTTACTCCTACACTCACCTCTCACTTACTCCCACTCATCCTTCACTCTCCTCTCACTTACCCTCATTCTCCCTCTCATTCACCCTCTCACTTACTCCTACACTCACCTCTCACTTACTCCCACTCATCCTTCACTCTCCTCTCACTTACCCTCATTCTCCCTCTCACTCACCCTCTCACTTACCCCTAACTCACCCTTCCTCTCTCCCTTTTCTTTCTCTCTCCCCCTTTTTACCCTCGACCTTCCTCTCATCACCCCTTTCCACCTCATTTTTTCCATTTCTTTCTTCTCTCTCTTTTCCCACTCTGCACTTTGGTTCTCATCTTCGTACTCTCACTTTCCCTCACATTCTCTCCCTCCCCTTTCCATCATCTTCTCTCTCTCTCTCTCTCTCTCTCTCTCTCTCTCTCTCTCTCTCTCTCTCTCCCAGATACTTTTTTTTTCGAAATATCTTTTAAAAACAATTTTTTAATTTATTCATTTATTCATCTGTCAATTATTTTTTGTGGGGACTGTCCCTTGATACCTCTGTTTACTCAGCTCTACGCGCAGACCTTTCTGACTTGACTGATACAATTTATTCCTGTGTGGGTTGATGCTGCTGAAGGTTATATCTTACCAACCATACATATAACACAATGCTACATATTTCACTCACATAATATAATACATATAGATAATACATATATGGTATTACACATGATACAATACATTGAGAGAGAGAGAGAGAGAGAGAGAGAGAGAGAGAGAGAGAGACAGAGAGAGAGAGAGAGAGAGAGAGAGAGAGACAGACAGACAGACAGACAGACACCTCTCACGCCGTCTTTTCAAGAATTCCAATCTGCTTTGCCGTCCGAATATTTATCACAGCTACATGGAAACCCTCTTAAGGTGATCTGGCCAATAAAAACCCACTTAATGATGCGGAGACGTGTTCTCATTGGCTGCCTATCCTTACGCCATTACAGGTGGTTGCCAGTGGTGTTTTTGTGTGTTTTTTTTTTTATTTCTTAATGCCTTTCTCTCGGTCTCTTTGTTTCTCTGTTTTTGTTCGTTTGTTTGCCTTTCTTGTTTCTTGTTTGTTTTCTGTTTGTTTGTTTGCTTTCTTTGTTTTTGTTTGTTTTATTTGTTTGTTTTATTTGTTTGTGTTTGTTTGTTTTTGTTTGCTTTCTTTGTTTTTGTTTGTGTTTGTTTGTTTTTGTTTGCTTTCTTTGTTTTTGTTTGTTTCTTTGTTCTGTCTTTTTGTCATTTCTTTGTTTATCTCTGTGTATGTCTGTCCCTTTCTTTGTTTATCTTTCTATATTTCTAGTTTAATTTTCCTAAGCCAGTCAGTCTGTCTATCTGTCTATATTAAAACAAATAAACAAACAATAAGAAATACAGACATATAGACAGAAAAGACAGACAAAATAATAGACAGACATATTGACAGAGAAAAGACAGACAAGAAACATCGAGTTAATAAAAAAAATAATTAAAGAAGAATATATGAGAATCCATCTTGTGTTGTAGCTTAACTGAGCCAATTACTCGAGTCTTTAAATATATAGGGAGGGGAAAAATTGACTTACGATCATTTGAGAATCCTTTTGTGTCTTAAACGTTCTCGCATCTTCAGTAAATAGGATAAATTTAACGTAAGTTCCTATTAAATCTTACGTTCTTACATCTCTATTTAAGGGACAAACGTTCTTACATCTCTATTTAAGGGACAAACGTTCTTACAACACTGAATAAGACGAGAAATTGAACGTAAAATACCATTAGATTCCAATAGCTTAACATCGCCACTGACAGATTTGTTGAAGAGTCGGTGAAATGAGAAAAGTTTTCCCCACCTTCTTTCATTATCATCACTTCTTTCTGTTTCTTTCATTATCATCACTTCTTACTTTTTTTTTATTATCATCACTTCTTTCTTTTTCTTTCATTATCATCACTTCTTTCTTTTTCTTTCATTATCATCACTTCTTTCTTTTTCTTTCATTATCATCACTTCTTTCTTTTTCTTTCATTATCATCACTTCTTTCTTTTCCTTCATTATCATCACTTCTTTCTTTTGCCTTCATTATCACCACTTCTTTCTTTTTCTTTCATTATCATCACTTTTCTTTTCCTTCACTATCACTTCTATATTTTTCCTTCATTATCATCACTTCTTTCACCTTCCTTCATTATCACCACTTCTTTCTTTTTCCTTAATTATCACCTGGTGCTTCTTCTATCTTCGCAAATAGAATTATACCCAAAATTATCAACAAATAATTATACTAAGGGGAAAAGATTATACTACAAAATATACTCAATAAATTCTCATAATATACCTGAATATACTGTAATATATCCCCTTTACATTATAAACAGGTACAGCTCATTAACAACGGTAACGACAGCTAGTATACCCTTAGCAAGTTAAAAAAGATGAACAACTACGTCATGGGAATAGTTTAGTGACCCCCCCACATTATGACAGGTCAAAGGTCAGGGAAGAAAGGGGTCACTGATACGAGAAAAAAAATTGACTAAATGAAATATGGCTGTCAATGACGGTAGATTTTAATAGTGTCTCCCAAGTGGATTTTAATGTTTCTTCTTCTTGTTTAGTATTGCAATGAGTCCTGTTTAGGGTCTGGGGTCCATTAGTACTGAGACTCATTATAACTAGGGCCTATTATAACTAGGGCCCATTATAACTAGGGCCCATTATAACTGAGATCCATTATAACTGAGATCCATTATAACTGGGGCCCATTATAACTAGGGCCCATTATAACTGGGCCCCATTATAACTGAGATCCATTATAACTGAGATCCATTATAACTGGGGCCCAATAGAATTGAGATCAGAGTACTAAGGCCGTAATCATAAGGCCAGTTTAGGTTAAGTTAAGTTAGGTTAAGTGAGATTAAGTTAGGTTAGTTTAGATTAGATTAGGTGTTGAGTCGCAGCTCACTTCCTCCTTGAGGTAACTTTAACAGTGAACACGTGAAGGTTAACACTCTAGCAACCAGCCCTTAATGTTTAATTCTCTGCTGACAATATCGTGAAAACTGTCCAGTATTTTTAGTCTGTTTTAATTTTTGTGTGTGTTGAACTAAGTGCACGTGTGGTTCTCTCTGGGATAATCTGCATATTGCACGAGCTCTGCAGAGGTTTTCATTCTGGTTATTTCTTACTGCTAACCTGTAGAGCTAAACCAGAATGTTAGTTTTCTTCCGGGCTCTACATTATACTACAGTACCCCCATAGGTTTCATATTATTGTCTATTGTCTTACTTTTACTGGTTTGGTCTACACACGGAACAGTCTTAAGACGACCTCACTAAGTCTCTTGGTGAAAACTTTTAAGGGAGAGACAAAAATACTTCATTCAAGCCGACAGCAAGTTGAAGTATTCCTGTAATTGTAATAGTTTTATCTGTACCAGTAACACCTATACTTGTGAAGGAGTTAATTTACACATTAAACAAGCTGTGAGGGGAGTTAATCACGTTCCATTTGAGCGGTTTTTAAGGCTTTGGATATTTTTCATTCTCTCTCATCTATAAATGAATTAAAGTATTACCAAGTTTACGTGTTGTCTGCCGCTGGTTTAATATGATCTGTGCACTGTACTACATAATCTTGTTCAGTTATTTCATCACTAAATACTTGACAACGATGCTAAACAATATTTCAGACAAACACTTAAGTTGTATCTAATATATTAACACAATTTGTCCTCCAAAATTTTCACCTCTACTTCTCATTAGGATAATTTGCATAATGAACAAGTTGTGAGAGAAAGTTATCAAGGTTTCTTTTGAAAGTTTTTAGGACAAGGCCGATAATGTCATGCTCTCCTCTCTCTCTCTCTCTCTCCTGATAATACAGCACTAAACAACCAATATAGTATACGTATATATAAAATGTTTTATCTGAAATACGTCTTCTTCTCACTGGAATAATTTGCATAACGAAAAAGCTTTGACAAGATCTTTTTCAGTTAGTTCCGTACTGAAGATTTATGTGACCAACCCTTAGAATTTAACTATTATATTGATGATAACTTAATATACAATAATTACCTTTACTGCGTTGTCTGTGTGTGAGCCTCGCTTAGCACCACACTGAGATAATTAACACATCTAAAAAGCTTTGCATCGACTTAACCAATTTAATCGTTCACTAAACATTTACAGGACAAGGCAGTAGCGTTTAATTCTTTTCAGAAAATTGGTTTGAATATAACAGTTGTCGTGTGTACCAGGAAAGCTTTACTTCTCCAGGGGATAATCTACATGCTAACAAAAGCTTCGGAAGGACTTTATCAAGATCCTTTGTGGACATTTGTTGGAGAAGCCGAAGGAGTTTTAGTCTTTAATGGAATTCCTTTATGAACATTCTTAAGATGGCTAATCATTATTCCTTTTGGCAACTGTGTGAACTGTTTACACCTGTACTAATAAGTAATAACACCTGTAATTACAACTTAGGTTAACTTACATGTCTAACAAGCTTACAGACGACGCTTATCAAGTTATTTTCTGAAGATAATACTTCCTTCTTGACTGACAAATCATTGTTCTGTTTACTTCTCACCAAAAGTAATTTACATATCAAAAAGCTTTCAGACAAACCTTATCAAATTATCCCCTGAATAAAATGGTTCCGTCTTGGTCGACAATAAGGTGAATTATTCCTCCGTGTCTGTAGTGTTTTCTCTCCAGGAACCTGCGCCTCCACTTCTCATCGGGACAGTTTGCATATTTTGCCGTGTCTTTTATATCGGAGGAAGGCTATTTTCGTATGCAAATTACGGATCAGACCTTCCAGTGTTTTCCAGGTGTAAATTGCAATATATATTTCCCTCAGTGATGTTGCAGGTGGTTTGGATTTACACCCGATACTCTGAGAAGGGTTGCATGTCAAGTGGCCCCAGTGTTAATAAGTCCCAAACTAACCTAACTTAGACTTCAGGTTTAGGGTCTATTATGAACAGGGAGACCATTTAGAACAAGGTCCATAAGGATTGTGGCCCATTAGGACTTGGATCAATTAGGACTGGGGCTTATATGAACTGCTACTATTGACCATAACCAATCACCATTTCAAAATTACCTGTTATTCAAATTTTATCAAAACAATACTAAGAAACGACAGTACAGGTACAGTTGCCAGCAAAAGTTCTCCCTGAGCCCTGTGCAGCAAGTTGTGGGACGACTTTTGCTGGCAACTGTACAGCTGTTTCCTATACCAACAATAGCGTTACAGGTGTGGAGTTAATATGTTTACGACAGCGATACATCAGTACACACTACAGGTTAAGGTACAAGTATACTGTAGTTACTTCAAGGAGGAGGTGTGTTAGTGTATAATGAGATAAAGATTGGACCCAAAATGGTATCATAGGAGTAAGACTGTAAGCTATATAACGACTTGATCCCCTGAGTACAAACCTTGATCACTGAGTACAATACCTTGATCCCCCGAGTACAATACCTTGATCCCCCGAGTACAATAACTTGATCCCTGAGAACAGTACCTTGATCTCCCGAGTACAATGACTTGATCCTCTGAGTGCAAAGACACGCCAGTGAAGGTCATACTCAAAGGATTAAGTCATTATATTGAAGGAGTTAAACCAACGTACTCAAGGGGTTAAACCAACGTACTCAAGGGGTTAAACCAACGTACTCAAGGGGTTAAGCCAACGTACTCAAGGGATTAAACTAACATTCTCAAGGGATTAAACCAACGTACACAAGAGATTAACCCAACGTACTCAAGGGGTTAAACCAACGTATTCAAGGGGTTAAACCAACGTACTCAAGAGATTAACCCAACGTACTCAAGGGGTTAAACCAACGTACTCAAGGGGATAAACCACCATACTCAAAAGGTAAAGTCAACGAACTCAAGGGTTAAGACAACGTACTCGATGGATTAAATCAACGTACTCAAAAAGTTAAACCAAAATAATCAAGAAGTTCACTCAATGTACTCAGTGAATTAAGATAACATTATTAATAGACTAATTCATTATACTTCACGGGTTTAACATTATAATACTCAGCTGTTCAAGGTACAGTCCTTCCTTACATTAATCTCAATAAAGACAAATTATAAAACCTTAGTATAAAAACAGATAATTAAATCAGGTATGGTCTGTACCCACCAGCTGTCTGTAACATGTTGGGTGCAGTGAAGGCGACCGAGTAGAGTAGAGTAGAGTAGAGTAGAGTAGAGAAGAGTAGAGTAGTGTAAAGCAGAGTAGATTAGATTAGAGTAGAGTAGAGTAGAGTAAAGTAGAGTAGAGTAGAGTAGAGTAGAGTAGAGTAGAGTAGAGTAGAGTAGAGTAGAGTAGAGTAGAGTAGAGTAGAGTAGAGTAAAGTAGAGTAGATTAGAGTAGAGTAAAGTAGAGTAGAGTAGAGTAGAGTAGAGTAGAGTAGAGTAAAGTAGAGTAGAGTAGAGTAGAGTAGGAAGATATACGAGGAATAAAAAAGAGGAGAGAGAGAGAGAGAGAAGCGGAATAAAATGATGGAAAGGATAGAAGGAGGATGGAGGGATGAGGGACGTAAGAGGATGGGAGGAGGGAAGGAAGTAAGGAGAAAGAGAGACGAGGAAGAGAGGAAGGAGGAGAGAGGGAGCAAGAGAGAAAGGATGATAGAGATAGAGGGTAGGGGGAAGAAGAAGTACTCAACTATATCTAATAAAACTCAACCTTCAATTGCTCTTACGAAACACATTCTTAAAGGACATGATGTTAGTCGTGGTCAAGCCCTGAGGCTTTTGGGTATTACTTTGCTTTCTCCTTTGTGATACTGAGTCATGCTTTCACCAACTTTCCCCTCTCCCCTTCCTTCCTCTTCCCCCTCCTTCTTCTTCCCCCTCCTCCTCCTCCTTTCCACCTCCTCCCTCTTCCTCTTCCTCCTCCCTATACCCCCACCCCCTCCTTCCCCTCCCCCTTCCCCCTCCTCCTCCTCCTTTCCACCTCCTCCCTATTCCTCTTCCCCTCCCTCCTCCCTATACCCCCACCCCCTCCTTCGCCACCCCCTTCCCCCTCCTCCTCACCTCCCCCCCCCCCACCCCCTGGAAACTTTCATGAGATGTTGAGTGGATGAAATATAAAGTGAAACCTCCATATAACGCACTTTTATCTCCATATAATCCGTTAAATGGAGGGTTTTCACATCTAACGGACACTAGATATAACGGACTTCCCTCTCTATATAATCGGCTAAATAGAGGTTGCAATATATAGTTATTTTTTTATCTTGTCTTTCTTCACTAACCTAACCTAACCTAACCTAACCTAACCTAACCTAACCTAACCCAACCTAACCTTGTTTTGGCTTTAGGGAATAATGTTAATATAAAAGCCTTTCAGAATCCGGTTCATACACCCAAAACCCTGAATCCGGTTTCGTATGTTAAAAACTTTCACCCTGATACTGAATATTTTAAGACTATACCAAAGTTACGGTCAATATGGCGTCGGAATTACACTGAGACTTTAAACAGTAAAAAATATTCTCTTATTCCCAGTTGGCAGGAACACGAGATACTTATGAACCTTTGAGAATCCAGAATAACGAAAGAATAGGAATGGAACGAGGAAAAAGAGGAGGAATGGGAAGAGAAAGAAGAGGAATGGGATGAGGAATGGAAAGAGGAATGGGAAGAGGAAGAAGAGGAATGGGATGAGGAATGGAAAGAGGAATGGGAAGAGGAAGAAGATGAATGGGAAGAGGAATAAGAAGAGGAATTGGAGAGGAAGAATAAGTATGGGAAGAAGAGGAATGGAAAGAGCAAGAGGAATAAGAAGACAAATGGGTAGAATAATGGGAAGAGGAATAAGATGACAAATGGGAAGAGGAAGAAGAGGTATGGGAAGAGGAAGAGGAAGAGTAATAAGTAGAAACATTCTCACTCCATCACCAGGATATAAATGGGGCAATAATGGGGGCTAATGTTTACGTCTGGGGCTGAATTTTCTTCATTATAAACTCATTAGACTCATGAGTCATCAATCACCGACTCACGTTACTCACAGTGGCTTATTACTGACACACACACACACACACACACACACACACACACACACACACACACACACACACACACACACACACACCTTCACCAATTCGTTTAATGTATCATGTGTTAGTTCCAGGTTTTCATTACGATATACATACACATACACATATATGTTGTTATATACATATGCCAGAAAATCATACTTACTGTGTGACTCGCCTAATGAACTGGTTAATTTTACTTATATTCAAAAACGTCAAAAGCAAGAAGGCAAAATTCGTTTAAAATGTTAAAGTAATTACAATATGGATTAGAAAAGGAAATTCTAAAAAATCTTGGTTGAGAGTTCCTTATGAGGCACCCAACACTGACCTGGAATATTATGTTTAATTATCTTGTTTTTATATTTTGGTAATAATCTACCTGCAGTTTTCCGATAAACATTTTAACACATGACACATGACAAACCCTGCATATTACTTTTAAGTTGTAACTCAGGTCAATACATTCATTTTTGTTCAGTTTGTCTTCTGAACTTGAATCACATTAATGTACAGGTCTCATGGCTGACCCAACCGCTGTATACCTCAAAAATATTATTTTTTTGTTGATAAGATTTCTCTTTTGACACCAATACCGCCTCTATAACCTTCCGTTGTTGTTAAATTTTATGACATAATATGTTTTAGAATGGCCTCTAAAGGTCAAGTTGTTGACCTTATTTGGGGTCAGATTTGGGGGGCACCTTCGGATTCATGTTTCTTGGTTCAAAATACATGGCGGTGGTTCTTAACCTCTTCGGAGCTGCGCCCGTCAATGATCAACTCTGAATCGAGTGGTAAATTGGGAGCCCCCAGGCGACGGCAACACTGTCCCAACTCAGTCAAGGAAAACTAAAAAGTGTTAAAACAACGGCATTGTTTTTTGTATCTCACGTTTCACTTTTATTTTACCTTTTTTATTATTTCTTCTTTATCTCCGAAAAAAAAAAAGTCATATTATCCTCGTGGGGGATCCTGACATAGAACACCTTTGGCAATACAACATGAAGTTAAGATTAAGGTTAATAAATGAGCCTCCCAGACAGACAGACATACAGATAAACATACAGACAGACAGACAGACAGACAGGGGGAGACAGGCAGAGAGATAAATTCATCTAATCAACACCAAGTCACGAACGGTAAAGCAAATCGTAATCCGAGAAAATTCCAACCCAGTGAAGAGCTGTGATGACACATATGCATAAGTACACATGAATATACATAACCAGATGGTGTACACGGGGTCACGGTACCTGACTAAATTTGATTTATTATGGAGATGCTGTCTGAAACTGTGTGTGTGTGTGTGTGTGTGTGTGTGTGTGTGTGTGTGTGTGTGTACTGAGAACGCTGCGTCACACTCGAGGGCTCAGGCGGTCGGGCACTGCTCATGTTAGAAGTCATAACAGCAGTAGAGGTTATTGAACATACCTGCAACCAAAATATATTTACTGTGTTTTTTACGTGTTTATTTAATGTTTATTTTGTGTTTATATTTATTCTGAAAATACAACTAGATGAATATACTCAATTTGGGTGTATTATTTGTATGTTTTTATTAATATTCTTTTTAAAACATCTATAACCAGCTCTGTTTATTGTGCGTTTTTTTGTGTTTGTTTGGTATGTTTTTTTCATTGTAGATACAGTCAAACAACTTAATTTGTTCTGTTTTTTCTGTTTTATTCTGTTAATTTATTCGTATTTATATTGTTTTTTGTTTATGTAGTTTAGTTTGAGATTCTTGTTGCTTGTTGGTTGTTTATTCGTTTGTATGCATATTTTACTCTGTCTCTCACTCACTTTCTCTCTTTCTCTACTTTCTCTACTTTTCTCTTTCTTTTTCCCTATCTATATCTTTCTCTCTTTCTCCATCTGTCCTTCCTCTTTCCCTTTCCATAATCTCTTTCTCTCTCTTTATCTCTCTCTCTCTCTCTCTCTCTCTCTCTCTCTCTCTCTTCCATCTTCTATATTTGACACCCGAGAAATATATCCCCTCTTAGTCCTCGTTCGTAAACAAGGAATTAGGACGAATTGAGACACATTCCCATTCCCATTCCAACCCTCATTTCAATAAGTATTCCAGTTCTCGTTCCAATCGATATTATCCCATAGCTACTACTACCATTCCCATTCCTACAGTCCCATTTCAATTGCCTTTCACTAAGATATCAATTTATATTTTCAATCCTATTCCAGTTATTCCTAATTCCATTCCCATCTTCCTGTACCATTCCCATGTCCAATCTTGTTCTTCCTATTATAAAGTTCCTATCTTCACCATTCCCATTCCAGACTAGTTAAGCCTATATTCCCAATTCCCATTAGACTAATTTATCTCCCAAGTCCTATTCCAGACTATATATCTTTCCAATTCCTATTCCAAACTAATTTTCATCTCAATTCCCATTCCAAATTAATTCTCATTATCATTCCCATCACAAAATAGTTACCTCCCAGTTTCCCATTCCAGTCTAGTTATTTTTCCAATTCCTATTCCAAGGTATTTCTCCTCCCATTCCTGTTTTTATCCTCCTTCATGTTTTCTATTCCATTTCGGTTCCTCGACTGATTCTTATTCCTACTCCCATTCCTGGCTTGGCAATAAAACTGGCAGGAATTGCTTGTTGGTGAGTCAATATTGGTGGTGGAGAAGTGAGCTGCCGCCTTGATACCAGGCTGTCTTCCTCTCCCGTCTGGTGAGGGGAGAGAGAGAGAGAGAAAGAGAGAAAGAGAGAGAGAGAGAGAGAGAGAGAGAGAGAGAGAGAGAGAGAGAGAGAGAGAGAGAGAGAGAGAGAGAGAATTACAGCCTACATCTCTCTCTCTCTCTCACCTTACAACACAATACATCGACACAATACAGCGACATATACAAAATACAGTAGATCTAATGTATTCTTCTGTATTGGTGGTGTTGAGGACGAGTTGGGCTGATCACCAGGTAAATTATCCCCGCTTCATCTACCTGGTGTGTGAGTTAGTGTACGTATTTATTCTTGTCACACATCTGGGGTTTATTCTTATTTGTATATTGTTGTTTATTGGTGTTGTTGTTGTGTATGTGGTTGTATGTTGTTGTTGTTGTATGTGGTTGTATGTTCTTGTATGTTATTATTATATATGTGGTTGTATATGTGGTTGCATGTTGTTGTGTATGTGGTTGTATGTTGTTGTATGTTCTTGTTGTATATGTTGTTGTGTATGTGGTTGTTTGTTGTTGTTATATATGTGATTTTATGTTATTATTGTTGTTGTTGTTTTAGTATGCTGTCATTGTTATTGATAGTAATGTTGTGACTGTTGTTGTATTAAAATTGTTATCAGTTTTGTTGTTAGTGTTGTTGTTAATGTTGTTGTTGCCATGGATGCGTATTCTATTATTTTCATAACCAACTACTACATCCACCTATAACTATTTCCTACAACCTCTAATCACCATCCATAACTACCCATTACCAATCTCCAAGCACCTTACCACTAGTTACATCCACCATTACAACCACTATCAGCTACAATCCCCTACAACCTTCACCACTCACAACCACCATCACCTACAACCACTTACAACTACCTGCGTCCACCACCAATTGCATCCTAGAGGGGCATATCGAGTGGGCCTTCAGCTGGAATGACACTCGAGGCCTTTCATGTTACACTTGAGGTCCTCCTTCACCTTCCTCCACCTCAGTAATGGTCCAGTGGAGAGATAATTGATGTGTGTGTATGTATGTATGTATGTATGTATGTATGTATGTATGAATGGCCAAAACACACCGGCCCTAAGTATGTATGTAAAGCGTAACGAGAAACAAATATAAACAAGAAACAAATATAAACAAGAAATAAATATAAACAAGAAACAAATATAAACAATAAACAAATATAAACGAGAAACAAATATAAACAAGAAACAAATATAAACAAGAAACAAATATAAACAAGAAACAAATATAAACAAGAAACAAATATAAACAAGAAACAAATATAAACAAGAAACAAATATAAACAAGAAACAAATAAACACAATTACGAGTAACATTTACCTAAACTGCCTCAACTGTGAACAAATAAAAAAATTAATATATCAAATATCCAAAAAACGTTGTGGGAATAATGTGGAAAATACAAGAACAATGAAACAATTTAGTTGTGTCGAATTTATCTTGCAAAAATAAACAAATAAAACGCTTTTGTTTAATTAGGGGAAAACATATATCAAATGAGTCAACAAACAATGTAATTTATGTTTTTCCGGAAAGAAATGGGGAAATAAAGTAGTTTGTGTTGGGTTAGGTGAGGATAAAAGGTTATGTAACACAGGGTGAACTAAACTAGGAAACGAAACCAACACAAAGGAAAATATATTATGAGGTTATGTGACGTCATCTCTTAACGTCCGGTCAACTTAAATATAACGGAATTAACGAACTAATATATAAATAAATAAAAACTCTAGATAGCATTATTTATTATACTTTCAAATATGAATAAATACCTGTAGTGGCCTATGTGGTGATAATAATAGGTAAGTGGAGGAAGTACTCTGCCAACAGCTGTGTGTGTGTACATCAGCGTAAAGCGTCTTACAGGAGATTAATTTTGTCGAGAAAGAATTCAATACAGCAGACACGCAGACAGTGAACACTCAGATAAGAAGACAACGGGGCCATTATTATCAAGTAACGTGTAAATACAACAAACTGTGACCTATAGAATTACCTCAAGTGTAAATAAATAACACGTAAATACAACAAACTGTAGACGACATCTGCCAGCGTACGTCACCTTGATGGAGGTTGTCAGGTGTAGAGGCTGTGATGACGAGTCAACCAGGGGAGCAGGGATTAGTGAGGGGGAGCAGGAGCAGGAGGAGGAGGAGGGGGAGCAGCAGAAGGAGGAGGAGGAGCAGGGGATCGGGGCAAAGTGAGAGTAAGAAGAGAAAATAGATATCGGTGAACAGGAGAAGACGACAAGAGAGGTGGGTAGCAGAGAGTAATGGGAGATAATGACGAGAGATGAAATGATAATTGGAATATAAATAAAGGAGAAGGAGAGGGAGAAGAAGGAAGGGAAGAAGGAAGATATACGTGAACGTTAGAGAAGAAGATTAGTGAGGGAAGTGAAGGGGCCGAGGAGGAGAGAGGGAGTGGATCAGGAAGGGATTAGAGGGGGAGTGTGTGTGTGCAGGAGGAGGAGGAGGAGGAGGAGGAGGAGGAGGAGGAGGAGGAGGAGTTGGAGGAGGAGGAAGAGGAGGAGGAGGAGGAGGAGGAGGAGGAGGAGGAGGAGGGATCAAGGGTAATACAACATAAAGAAGGGAAATGAAATAAATGTAATCAAATTATGGTATGAGAGAGAGAGAGAGAGAGAGAGAGAGAGAGAGAGAGAGAGAGAGAGAGAGAGAGAGAGAGAGAGAGAGAGAGAGAGAGAGAGAGAGAGAGAGAGAGAGAGAATGGCAAAGATGAAACAAACTTGGGAGGATAATATGGAACAGAAGCATTATGGAAAAGACCGAAAGAAAAGGGGGCAAGGAAAGGAAGGGGTTGCGGCTAAGGGAGGTAAATCTGGAAAGGTTCTGGAAAAGGGCAGAAGAGAGGGCAAGGGATGGACACGACCTTCCCACAGACCTGAAAAGAAGAGAGAGATTCTTTTATTGCATTGTGTGTTGGACAAGAAAGTTTGTTACGGCTGAAATTATGTCTCCAATGGAAGAGAGAGAGAGAGAGAGAGAGAGAGAGAGAGAGAGAGAGAGAGAGAGAGACACTCGAATAACAATCTTTTTATCACTATTCTAAGATATATTTTTAAACCCCGGGGGGGGGGGGGGGGAACTTTCTCACAATTTACTCACAAAGGACGAATTCCACACACCTTGTTCGTCTTCACCCCAAAAAATTATGCAAATCGACCTTACAGAAGCATAACCGGAAGTTCATTAAGACACCCGAGACACGTTCGTATTTCCCCGACCACCTAAGGAGAGAATGAACTGGCCTACCTGTTGTGTACTGGGACAACAGGTAGGTACTGGAGTGAACTGGAGTGACTCAAAACTTATACCTAAAAAAAAAAAAAAAATAATAATAATAATATAATCCCTTGTATATTACTAACTTCTGTATAATTTATATATTTTTATACCTATTGTAATTATATTTAGTCAAGTACAATCTAAGAAAAATTATAGGTTTGTTATTTGTGTTGTAATAACTTTAAGAAAATATTGTTGTATGTAATTGCAAACATATTCCTTACGAAAAATATAGTATGACTTCACTTAATAGATAGAGAAGTAATATATTGTGACGTCACTTAAAAGATATCAAAGTAGATATCATGAAGTCACTTAAAAGATATCAAAGTAAGATCGGGACGTATCTTAAAACATATCAAAAAAATTTATATCTAATTCTCTCGTAAAGATTTAGTGCAGAAGATATCAAGATCTCTAGAGGTCGCTCGGGACAGTATCGTATGAGGAAGAAACAGCCTGGGGACGATATCAGATGGTGCAGTCGGGTCTAATTTTGTTCACGCCTGACGGCTTCACTTAAGACCATTGATTTACCTGTTGACATGTTAGTTGGGATGATGGTGGTGGTGATAGTGGTGATTACTGTGGTGGTGTTGGTGGGGGTGGTGGTAGTGGTGTTGATGGTGCTGGGTAGTAGTGATGGTGGTGGTGATAGTGGTGATTATTGTGGTGGTGGTGGTGGTGGGGGTGGTGGTAGTGGTGTTAATGGTGCTGGGTAGTAGTGATGGTGGTGGTGATAGTGGTGATTATTGTCGTGGTGGTGGTGGGGGTGGTGGTAGTGGTGTTGATGGTGCTGGGTAGTAGTGGTGGTGATAGTGGTGATTATTGTGGTGGTGTTGGTGAGAGTGGTGGTAGTGGTGTTGATGGTGCTGGGTAGTAGTGATGGTGATGGTGATAGTGGTGATTATTGTGGTGGTGGTGGTAGAGATAGTTGTTGTGTTGGTATTGATGATGGTGGATAGTGGTAGTTAAGATGAGTGTGGGTGATGGTAATATGAGTAATGATAATGGTGGTAGGGATGATGGTGATGGTTGTGATCGTGGTTATGGTAGTAAGAGGGATGATGATGTTAGTGTCAGGGAATAGTGGTAATAGTGATAATGACAGAGATAGTGGTAGTGGTGGTAGGGATGATAGCGATGATAGTACTTCTTACCAGCACTGAACAATGAAATCTTTAGCTACATTACCCAATCACATTAATTGTAACTCTATCCGTTTAGCCAATGAGAAACCTGCTTCTATTTGGCTTTATCCAATGAGCTATAAGCCACCCGTTTCCTTCCTTGACAGGCTGTTAAAACTTCTTGGCAAAATGTAGGACGGAAAATCGTATCCAGAGCCTCAGCAAACAACTTTCATGAAGTAGTTAAACCCTATACTGAACTCTGGCTGAGTAATTATACGCATAAATTGAAACAGTTATCACCGAGTGTGTGTGTGTGTTTGTGTGTGAGAGAGAGAGAGAGAGAGAGAGAGAGAGAGAGAGAGAGAGAGAGAGAGAGAGAGAGAGAGAGAGAGAGAGAGAGAGACTTACAAGGTTAAACAACGAACCAGACACACACACACAAAAATAAACAACAAGACAACAAACAAGAAAAAGAATGAAAGGCTGACGAATGCGGAGGAAAAATAACAAGAAAAAACAGAAGAATTTCCGCCAGTCTTCCTACACCTGGGAGTTCAAAGGGCAGGTGGACTGTCCTCTCCCAGAAAAAAAAAAAATATCTAAATGAATAAATAAACATAAAATAATAACTACAAAAAATACATAAATATATATATATATATATATATAAATACCTAAATAGATAAGGAAATAAAACAATAAATAAATTAATAAATAAATATGTAAATAAATATAAAACTAAAATCATGTGACAAGAAGGAAAAAAAGAAGGTTTCCTGCAGGCGAGACAAGCAACTGGTGAGCAGACGTTTCAACACGAGTATATTTCCCTTCTGTGACTTTTCGACTGCAGAAATATTTGGATCTTGGATGTTTTTATCAGAATATGTTGCCGTCTCGTATGATTCGGTCCACGGCGGTGTTCGAATCAATGTTTCAACGTCTCGAGGATTCTGTTTTGGATGCTTCCCCTCAGCTGTTTCAATTTTAAGGTGTTTCAGTTGTCTAGGAGAATGAAACTGACTGATGATTTGAGTTGAGTTAGGATTATATATCTGTCTGTCTGTCTATCTGTCTTTCTGTCTCGTTCTCTCGGTTCTGAATACAATTACACATTATCAATAACTGATTAACATACCAGAAATGAATATCTAAATAATTTTGTTAACTTATCTGAAACCTAATGTAATGATCTTATTTGAACACACACACACACACACACACACACACACACACACACACACACACACACACACACACACACACACACACATTAAAACTGCTTGAAGTTGACAAATAGACCGATTGACAGGTATGAATTGAATGAATGATTTATGGGCACAACTTTTCTTTACACACGTCACAAAATATATAAATAAAAGAGTGTGTATTGCATCATTAATCTCCAATTAATAGCAATTGGACCATTTAGCGTGATAGTTAAGGCGGATCATCCTGCACTGTGCTATTGTTACCCAGCCAATTATTGATGCTTCCTCCCTTAAACAATGGAGAGAGTGTTTCGTCATTAGGAGAGAGAGAGAGAGAGAGAGAGAGAGAGAGAGAGAGAGAGAGAGAGAGAGAGAGAGAGAGAGAGAGAGAGAGAAAGAACACCATGAATCACAGCAACAGCAATATAACAGCAGAAGCCCAGTCACAGCAGTTATTAGCTTCCCCCTTGTTTGCTCTCTGACAGTGTACAAGGTGGGAGGCAGGCGGTGATTTATGGCGGCCAGGGCTTACCACTGGAGTAAACTGACCCACCACCCACCACCCAACGTTCAGCACCCAGCACTCAGGTTCCAACACCCAAGACCTAGCACCCAGCATTCAGCACTCAGCATGCAACACTCAACACTCAGCACCTAACATTCACCCAACACTCAGCACCCAGCATCCAACATTCAGTACTAAGCATCTAACATTCAGCACCCTACACTCAGCACCCAACATTCACCCAACACTCAGCATCCACCACTCAACACCTAGCACTAAAGACCTTGCACCCAGCAGTCAGCATCCAAAGCTTAGGTATAAATGCTGACAAATAGTGTGGTAGCATGTGGTTGTGGCGTCACCTGGTTATGGTAGCACGTGGTTATGGCGTCACGTGGTTATGGCAGCACGTGGTTATGGCGTCAAGTGGTTATGGTAGCACGTGGTTGTGGCGTCACCTGGTTATGGTAGCACGTGGTTATGGCGTCACGTGGTTATGGTAGCACGTGGTTATGGTAGCATGAGGTCATGGCGTCACGTGGTTATGGTAGCACGTAGTCATGGCGTCACGTGGTTATGGTAGCACGTAGTCATGGCGTCACGTGGTTATGGTAGCACGTAGTCATGGCGTCACGTGGTTATGGTAGTGTAAGGTGCCGTTGATGTCTGGTTTTATTACAAGTAGTTCCCTCTTTAACCATGACTCCTGACATACACTCATCACATTTTCTCTACGACTGTTCAAGGCAGTAATCCCAGAGCTCAGAGCAAGATGAGACCAGCGCCGCCAGTAATTATCTGTAGTTGATGAGGTAGGGTTTTACTTTATCTGTGTTCCAGTGATGATTAGGCTCCAGTACCAGTGAATACATACATACATACACGCATACATACATACATACATACATGAATACATAACAGATATAAATATGTCCATAAACGCTATTCAACTTCAATAATTATGAATATTAAGTTGAATATTTTTTTTTCAGTGTCTTCTGGGATGTGTTGGGTTCTTGTCCCGATGGGCCCTGTCCTGATGGGCCCCTGTTCTGATGGGCCCCTGTTCTGATGGGCCCCTGTTCTGATGGGCTCTTAGAAAACTCAGTAATAATGGACTTCAGTACTAATTTATCTATCTATCTATCTATATATCTATCTGTCTATCTATCTATCTCTCTTATCTGTCTATCAGTTTGTCTATTACTGTAACTATTTCTCTAGCACGTTTATTTTCTATCTACCTGTCTGTCTGTCTGTCTGTCTGGCTGTCTCTTTCCGTGCATTTCACTGTATATAAAACAATATTATACCAAGTAATATGTAGAGGAATGCCACATCAACTCTCTATATAAAACTAACACACGCAGATGTCGACCAAGTTAAAGTACCAACAATAACACAACACCATCACCAACATTTAAATCACCAATACTTAAATCACAACATCATCACCAACATTTAAATCACCAATACTTAAAACACAACATCATCACCAACATTTAAATCACCACTACTTAAATCACAACATCATCACCAACATTTAAATCACCAATACTTAAATCACAACATCAACACCAACATTTAAATCACCAATACTTAAATCGCAACATCATCACCAACATTTAAATCACCAATACTTAAAACACAACATCATCACCAACATTTAAATCACCACTACTTAAATCACAACATCATCACCAACATTTAAATCACCAATACTTAAATCACAACATCAACACCAACATTTAAATTACCAATACTTAAATCACAACATCAACACCAACATTTAAATCACCAATACTTAAATCACAACATCATCACCAACATTTAAATCACCAATACTTAAATCACAACATCATCACCAACATTTAAATCACCAATACTTAAATCACAACATCATCACCAACATTTAAATCACCAATACTTAAATTAATCTCGTTTTGCAGACAACAACAACAACACGGCGCTGATATTAAACCCGACAGAGTTAACAACACGGAAGACAAGAGCTGAATGGAGGGTCGTCCTGGTATATACATAGTAAGGGTAGTTGTTATAAGTGAGTATATCAGTTTAGCATTCCCAAGAGTTAACACAGGCTAGAGTGTCTTGAGTGTGTTATATATTCAGAAGTTATATGACTCTTTGTGTTAAGAGAAGACAACTTGACCAGGGTGTAGGCCAGTGTATGTGAGAATAATACATAATCTTTAAATTGGACCGAGAAATATGTACGAAATATATGAGAATTGTAACACAGAGAAGGTGACGAAAGGATGAAATATTGACTATAATTAGGGTAAGGTAGAGTAAGGTGAGGCAGCTCTGTGAGGATGAAAACTAGGCTGTATCCCGCCAGATACTGAACACCCACAACAATAACAAGACCAACAACTTAATATTATAATTGCCTTACATGGATAATTTCTATGTTTTCTTCAAGTTGGAAACATCTGACTGGCCATAGGCAATCGTTTAGATAATCATAAAACATATTAAATGATTAGTTTCATAAAAAACTTAACCTAACTTAACCAAAGCTTAACAACCCTAACCTAACCTTACCTTATCAAATCTATCCTAACCTTCGTCAGCTTATTTGAATTATAATTTGCCTAGTCTATGATGGTAAACAATTTCTTTAATGACGTATTTTTACTGTGTGTGTGTGTGTGTGTGTGTGTGTGTGTGTGTGTGTGTGTGTGTGTGTGTGTGTGTGTGTGTGTGTATTACCAGATTGCTAATAAACTGGAATCTGGAAAATGTGAACACATCACGGGCATACACCAATGTTCAACTGTAATAAGTTAAGCTTCTTTCTCCGCTAAAGCTGGGAAAAATACATGTTTAAAGCAGAATAAGAACAGCGTCTTGAAGGATAACACTCAACCATGTTTGTTTATGAATGAGGCCAGATCCTGCTCCCTCCCTCACCCCCCACCTCCAGGTCCTGCTCCCTCCCTCACCCCCCACCTCCAGGTCTTGCTCCCTCCCTCACCCCCCACCTCCAGGTGCTGCTCCCTCCCTACCTCAAAATCTTCCTCTACTCCGTAATTTGTCTCCCTTTTCAGTCTTTTCATCTGATTGAATTTGTTTCTCGAGGTCAGAGGTCATCGAGGGAGGTTACCCCGAACCTTAACTAGATAGGAGAAAGGGTTCTGGTCAAAGGTCATCCAGAAAGGTCACCCCCACATAATAGAGGAAACAGTCAAGGCTAAAGGTCATTGAGGAAGGTCACTCCCACGTTAACATGATAATCCCAAGGGTCAAGGTCAAAGCTCATCCAGGAAGGTCACATTCCCCATTAACATGATAAGGGTATGTTGTTTCGCCGGGTCAACACGACTGACCTGGTATTGTGTACAGTTGGTCACTCTTCAACAACCTCTCTGAGATTACGGTAAATAAACGTTCCATTTATTTATTTTTCTTCGTATTGTCTTCATTCTACTTCTCTTTCTTTTTTCTTGTGTCTTCTTAATGTTTTCCTTCTATTTCTTTTTTTCTTATTGTCTTCATTTTTCTTGTTTTCTTCTTATTGTCTTCCTTCTACTTCATTTCTTTCTTATTTCGTCTTTCTCTAATAATATCTCCTCTCCTATTCTATTTTCTCAATTAACATCTCATTGCCTCCCCCTTCTCTTATTTTCTTCGTTATTTCCTTCTCCCTTTATTTTATTTTCAGTCTTTTCCGTCCTTTATTTTTTCCCCTTTCCTCTTTTATTATCTCATTATTTTCCCATTCCTTTGTTTATTCTTTCCCATCTTCTCTTCTTATTTTTCTTCGTGTTTCTGTCTTCTCTTCACTTTCTCTTTCTTTCTTTCACTTCCTTTCCTTTCTTCTTCCTCTCCCTTCTTCTTCTCTCCATCATCCTGATCTTTCTTTCTTCATCTTCTTATTGTCTTCTGTTTACACTCTTCGTCCCCTTCGTCCTATCCTCCTCCTCTACCTATTCACCCTACGACTCCTCCTATCCCTTTTCTTCCTTCTCTCTCTCTCTCTTATCGTTCATCTACTCCTCCTCCTCCTGAAGTCTTCCCCCCCCCCCCCTAGCTTTGCCTCTCACCTTCATTCTGTAATCTTTCTTTCCTCTCATTCCTATTATCTACTCTCTCGTTTTCTCCTCTTCATCCTCCTCATCTTCCCATTCCTCTCCCATCGTCTACTATTCCTCATCTTCCTTCCATTTTTCTCCACCTACTCCTCTTCTTCCTCCTCTCCATATTTCTTATCCTTCTCCTCCTCCCCATCTTTTTTAACTCTTTCTCCTCCTCCTCCCTCCTTCTTAACTCTTTCTCCTCCTCCTCCCTCCTTCTTAACTCTTTCTCCCCTTCTCCCTTCCTTCTCCTCCTCCCTCCTTCTCAACGCTTTCTCCTCCTCTCCCTTTCTCCTCCCTCAAGGCAGGTGGTAGAGTGTGTTTAACATGAGTGAAGAACTGTAAGGGCCTCAGGCACATGTTTGGCACTCTGAGTGGGTGTCCTCTTTCTCTCTGCCCGAGGTCATGACCCCGGCTCTAGCTGAGGTCATGACCCCGGCTCTAGGTGAGGTCATGACCCCGGCTCTAGCTGAGGTCATGACCCCGGCTCTAGCTGAGGTCATGACCCCGGCTCTAGTTGAAGTCAATATCCTTTTGGTCCTCTCTTTAATCTTCTTTTGGTGTTTCATCTTATTCTTCTGTCTGTTTGTCTGTCTTTGTCTTATCTGGTGTCCTCTGTGTGTCGCTGTCTCATGTTTTTAACTTCGTTTCTTTTCTTTTTTATCGTTCGTCTCCTTCTGCTCTTCTTTTCCAATTTTTCGTATCCTACTTCTTCATTCCTCGTCTTCTTCCTCTCATTCTTTCCACATACCTTTCTCTTCCTTGTCTATTTGTTTTGGTTTCTCTCCTTCCTTGGTAATTCCTCTCCCTTTCGCCCTTGGTCTTGTGTTTGCTGTGTTTCATTCGCTATATATTTACGTCGGCTACCTGTTAATTCCTCCTATTTTTATCTTTTATGTTTTTCTCCTTTTCTTTTCCACGTCCTCCTCTCTTTCTTCATCTTTCTTTCTGTGATTTTTATTTCTCAGAGAACCAAAACACACTAATTCCTTCTTCTTCTTCTCCTTCTTCGTCTCTCTATTATTTTTAAGTAAGAAGAATTATTTCCCTCTGTCACAACTTACAAACTGATAATAGCTTTTTCGTTTCTCAGAGTGGCAACAATAACAAAACACACACACACACACACACACACACACACACACACACACACCACTTCATTCTGCTGATGGCTAACCTCAACGACGAACGTAAACAAATCCGACTTGACAAAGGGATTGAAGCCGTCAGTGTTTTTGTGGACTGGGGACAACAGTGTGTAATAGAAGAACGCTGCCTATCTTGTTTTCACTGGCGTTCATGGAAGGTGGAATTAATCTGATCCTTATGGGCGGTAGTTTCTGAAATAGCATGTGCGTTCAATTTGTTTTAAAGGTGAGACTCTATCTGTCTGCATGTCTGTCTATCTGTCTAACTATATGTCTGTCTATCGAATCCCTCTCCTTTTTTTGTCTCTTGTACTGTATATGGATCTCGTATTTCTTTCTCTTTTTAACTCTCTCTCTCTCTCCAACACTCCTCCCTCCCGCCCACCTCCAACACTCCTCCCCCCTCCACAAAACTCCTTCCTCCCGCCCACCTCCAACACTCCTCCCCCCCCTCCCCAAAACTCCTCCCCCCCCTCCCCAAAACTCCTCCCTCCCGCCCTCTTCCAACACTCCTCCCCCCCCTTCTCCAACACTCCTCCCTCCCCCCAAATTAACCTTCCTCCGTCCTTCTCATCCTCTTACACGCACCTTCACACCCTATCCCATCTTCCTCTCACTCCAAGACACCCACCCACCCACCCACCCACCCACCCACCCACCCTCACCTAACCATCCACGTTCCTACCCTCTCTTCCTCCTTCACCCTTACCCAGCCATCCTCCTTCCCATCCCCTCTCCCTTATTTTTTTTTTAGAGGAATAGGTGGTGAAAGAAGATTGGCTGTGGAAGAATTTAATACACAGTGAAAAAGACGAAGAGAGAGGGAGGAAGGAGGAAGGGGGGGGGAGGAAGGAAGGAGGAAGGAAGGAAGGGAGAGGGAGGGGAGGGAAGGAGTTGACTAGTAAAGGTAAATGTGGGTGAGTAAGATAAATTATTGAGTGAAAATGCAATTGGATGAACGTGTGTACTGGATAGACACTCACCCATCTACATTATCCACTCAAATACTCTCCCTCCATATTCAATCTTCTCTCCCTCTACTCATACACCCTCTCCCCTACCCCCTCCTTTCCCCCCCCACCTTACTCAGAACCTGCTAAAAATGTAAAGAGGTCTCGAAAAATATTTAATGTCACTTTTTTCTCTCCCTATTACAAAATACATAAAATATTCCCGTAGAGCTATACAGTAAAATAATCATTATGTAAGACCTCTCTATTATGTACTTTTTTGTGTGTGTTTTAATACAGCTAGAGTGAGAAAAAAAAATAATGGTTACTTTTATCACAGGTCTAAGAGACTCAGAAACTTTTGAATTTTTTGAAAGTATAAAAAGGATAATCAAGATTTTTGGATTTGGAAATAAGGTGAGATCTAGTAGTGTATGTATGTATGTATGTATGTATGTATGTATGTATGTATGTATGTTCTCCACCCAGTCTTTACCTTGATGACCTACACGTTTCAACACGACTTATAATACTGTCATAGATAAATCAATACCAAACATCAAGACATTTCACATTTTGGTGACTTGGTCTGGATATGAGGTAAATCGGTCTCGCGGGGTCCGGATAAGTAATAAATGGATCTCGTGGGGGTTCGGTTAAGTATTAAAGGCGTCTCGTGGTGTCCGGATAAGCGATAAAATGATCCCAATCCACCAACACACATATATATGACTGTTGAATATAGTGTGTAAACCCAATGTACAGTCACTTTACCTGAGTCATTCTTCACCTGGTCAGAACAAGGTCACATTAACCAAATTAAATCGACGGAAATTATGCACAAGCTGACGATATTAATTATAATCATGTTACATTGGCCTCTTAATAACATCAGGAGAATTGGATTAATTTTTAGATTCATAATTTCGTGTTATTTAATTGGGATGTCATGAGGGGGGGGGGGGGGGTATTGTCATGGCTTCAGTGTCTCATGGTCATATACTAACAATAGAACTGTCATGAGAAGAGGTCAGGTGAGTCTTGACCTCTACGGCGGCGGCTTTTCATGACAGCAATAAGCAGTTCCTCCCAAATACGATACCTTCATCGTGTGTGTGTGTGTGTGTGTGTGTGTGTGTGTGTGTGTGTGTGTGTGTGTGTGTGAAGCCCTGGGCGGTGGTGGTTCTCATCACTGGGTCTTCGTTGTCTTTGTCTGTAATTTTACGCCACAGACTCTCAGTGTATGTCTCGAGTCCTTGTTCTCTTACAGATTTCCCTCAGGCCACCACAGACTATCTTACTGTACCTTCTCTTGCTTTCGTGTCTCTCCTCTTATTTTTATTTTCAATATCTCTCTATCTCTATCTTTCGTTCTTTCTTTCAGTTATTCTCAAAACGTCTTCAATCGTCTTGGGGGGATATACTTGATTTTCAGCTGTCTTATGTCTGTCTCAATCTGTCTGTTTGTCTGTCTATCTGTCTCTTAGATGTCTTTGATTTTGCAATAGGCTATATTCGTCCACAAGTGTGTTACATCGCTCTCTCTTCCAACACGGACCCAACTCTCAGGAGACCACACTCGCCCACCTCGTATGTTATGTCCGTCTCTCTCTCTCTCTCTCTCTCTCTCTCTCTCTCTCTCTCTCTCAACACGTACTCAATTCTCTGGGGTCCACATCCGTCCACCACATTAGAACCCAATACCCTATCCTTTTTCTCCTGTCTCTTTTTTCACTCTTTCTTATTTTCACACTTTCTTATTTTCACACACACTCTCTCTCTCTCTCTCTCTCTCTCTTCAAGGGTTTTAATTTTCCAACAGACCAGACCAAGTTATATCCCAAGGGCTTCATATTCCATGCTTTTCTTTTCGCCTCCCCTTTCACACTTTCTCTTCCACTTCCCTTTTCTCACCATCTCTCTGTTTTTTCTCTCCTATGTCACTCACTCATTTCCAACACGTCTTCAACTCTCTAGGTCCCAGATAATCAAATTCCCCGTTTTCTTTTGGCTTTCCTCCTTTGATTTCTAACATTCTCTTGCTTTCTCCTTCTCTCTCCCTCTCTCTCTCTCTCTCTCACACGACCTCAACCCTCTAGAGAACGCACTCGTCCGACCTAACCTTACCCCCAAAGCCTTTATAAGCTGCAAATTTCTTTTACGCTTTCATAGTTTTCTTTACCATCCTGTAAATTTGTCTTTTCTCTCTCTCTCTCTCTCTCTCTCTCTGTCTCTATTGGCTGTCTATCTGTTTCCCTCTTTCTCTCACTATTCGTCTGTCTTTCTCTCTCACTCAATCACTATGTGTGTATGTGTGTATGTGTGTATGTGTGTGTGTGTGTGTGTGTGTATGTGTGTGTATGTGTGTGTGTGTGTGTGTGTGTGTGTGTGTGTGTGTGTGTGTATGTGTGTGTGTGTGTGTGTGTGTGTATGTGTGTATGTGTGTATGTGTGTGTGTGTGTGTGTCACCCTCACCTCCCACTAGATCAAAGCGCCCTAACCCTCTCTCTCCACCACCCTACTTCACCACCTTTACATTCACAGCTTTCCTTTGGTGTTGTCAAGCTTTCTTCAACTTTCTTTTTTGTCTAATATTTATGCTTTCTCCCACGTTCTATTTTTGGTACTTATGCTAACTTTCACTTTTTCTTTGGCAGTTACGTTCTCTTGTTGGGTTTTTTGCTTTCTTTAACCCTCTACACTTTCTTTTTAGTACTTATTTATTCTTCTACTTTCACTTCCACGGTGTACTGTATCTTCATTTAAATATATTATGCTTTCTTTCACTCTTTTCTTCATACTTTCTTTAGCTTTCTTCCAATAATTCTTTCTGAGTTTTCAATACTTGTTGTGTCCTGAGAGAAAGAAAGAAAGAAAGAAAGAAAGAGATAAATAGAGAGAGAAAAAAAGAGATAAATAGAGAGAGAGAGAAACAAAGAGATAAATAGAGAGAAAGAAAGAAAGATATAAATAGAGAGAGAAAAAGAAAGAGATAAATAGAGAGAGAGAGAGAAATAAATAAATAGATAGATAGATAGAGTGACAAGAGGCTACCTACCTCCTCTCCAACATAAATAACCCACATATCATCATCACTACACAGTCTCTTCTTTCTCTAATATTTAAACCTTTATGAATAATACTCTACTTGTCTTGTTCCTCTTCTATTATTTACCGTCACTCGCGTCTACTGGAGCGTCACTCTGAGTTCCAGTGTTACTCGTTGTCTACTGGTGGGTCACTCTGAGTTCCGGTGTCACTCGTTATCTACTGGTGGGTCACTCTGAGTTCCGGTGTTACTCGTTGTCTACTGGAGCGTCACTCTGAGTTCCGGTGTTACTCGTTGTCTACTGGAGCGTCACTCTGAGTTCCGGTGTCACTCGTTGTCTACTGGAGCGTCACTCTTAGTTCCGGTGTCACTCGCTGTCTACTGGAGCGTCACTCTGAGTTCCGGTGTCACTCGTTGTCTACCGGTGGGACACTCTGAGTTCCGGTGTCACCCGTTGTCTACTGGAGAGTCACTCTGAGTTCCGGTGTTACTCGTTGTCTACTGGTGGGACACTCTGAGTTCCGGTGTCACTAGTTGTCTACTGGTGGGACACTCTGAGTTCCGGTGTCACTCGTTGTCTACTGGAGCGTCACTCTGAGTTCCGGTGTCACTCGTTGTCTACTGGTGGGACACTCTGAGTTCCGGTGTTACTCGTTGTCTACTGGAGCGTCACTCTGAGTTCCGGTGTCACTCTGAGTTCCGGTGAGAGGAGGGGAGGGGAGGGGAGGGGAGGGGGAGGGATTTCATCTTGTAAGTGTACATTAGTTTCTTGTGTTTCCTCCCCTTTCCTCTTTCTGTCTCCCCTGCCCCTCTTTCCCATTTCTCTCTCTCCCCCCCACCCTTCCCCCTTTCTCTCTCTCCCTTACCCCATTTCTTTTCTTTCCCCCTTCCTCTTTCTTTCTCTCCATTCCCCCTTTTCTTTTTCTGTCTCTCCCTTCCCCTTCCTTCTCCTCGTCCCTTACCCCCCCCTATTCTAGCCCCCCCCTAGACCCCCATGACTGGTTCGCACCGTTCTTAAAAGATCGTAATTTAAATGTTTCCTCTTTTAGTAGAATTTGAAAACGTTCCTCAGCTGTTTCACTATATTCGATATAAAGATGACAGTCAAAAAATATTGTCAGAGTTGTACCATAACTGAATTACGTTTATTTTTTATGTTCTGTTTTCACCTTTTCCCCCCGTCTTACAAAGATAATCCAGCTACATTAACACCCCCTTACAAAAACACACACACACACACACACACACACTTGACCACCAAAGGGTCAAGACGTACCTGGCGCTCCTCTCGGAGCAGCCAGGTCAACTGTTAAGTTGGCCCATACCAACCCCCTCCCCTGAACCCTCCTCCCCACAGGAATATCAACAAGTTCTCGCCAGAAGTTACAATTTCATTTAGGAAAGGAACGGAACCAGTGTTAAACAGAGGTGAACAGTAGTGAACAGTGCTTAAGTCAGTGAGAACAACTCAACAGTAACAGTCGCACCCAAGTTAACCTTCACACAGTGAGGTCCCAGGTACCCAGTGATAACGGCCCGTGAGACCCAACAACCAGCGATGTGTTAATCCGTCTACGATAGGAAGGCCTGGGACCACACCTCACTCATATAACACCATCTGTGAGGGAATTACTACACCACGTCAGGTCCCTCATAACACCATCTGTGAGGGAATTACTACACCACGTGAGGCCCCTCATAACACCATCTGTGAGGGAATTGCTACACCACGTGAGGCCCCGCATAACACCATCTGTGAGGGAATTACTACACCACGTGAGGCCCCTCATAACACCATCTGCGAGGGAATTACTACACCACGCCAGGTCCCTCATAACACCATCTGAGGGAACTACTACACCACGTGAGTTCCTCCTAACACCAGCTGGGAGGGAGTTACTACACTACGGGTTTGCTGTTCAACACCTACATTAATCTGTATGTTCACGGTATGTTCCTTTACCTTTCTCTAATGAAGGCTTTTGTTAAACCACTAATGTATGTAATAAGTCATTTATGTCTAATGTATATTTTCAGCCTTCGGGCTGCAGAATTTTTTCAATAAACCGTTAATTATTATTATTATTATTATTATTATTACACACACACACACACACAAACACACACACACACACACACACACACACACTGACTTAGTAGAAGAATTTGACGTAGCAAAACGCCTGGACAAACTAAAATTAAAACGCTCTACCACCCCCATTGACTTACCAATGAAACTCTTCAAGGAGTTCTCCCCGGAGCTTGCTACACCCCTCTGCTCCATCATCAATGCTTCTCTCAGTCAAGCCAGATGCCCAGCTGACTGGAAGACCTCTTATGTATCACCAGTGCCCAAGTCAACCAGCCCACAATCCTTAAATCAGCTACGACCTATTGCAATCACCCCAATACCCAGCCTAATCTGTGAAAGTTTTGTGTTCGACTGGGCTTATGCTGATATTGCAGGAGTCGTAGACCCTCAGCAATTTGGCAACATGAAAACTTCCTCCACCACCCACTGTCTTGTCAGCTTTCTCGATTACATATACCGCCATCTCGAGAAACGAAAAACGTCTGTAGCTGTCGCCTTCATTGATTTCACTAAAGCGTTCGACCTAGTCGACCACAATATAATCATCAACAAAGCTATTGACCTCGGGCTTCGGAGAAGTCTCATACCATGGCTTACAGACTTCCTCAGTGACCGACGCCAAGCTGTACGCTTCCGAGGGGCTGTCTCCAGCTTTCAGTCACTCACCTGTGGCGTCCCCCAAGGCACCAAGATGGGACCACTCTGCTTCCTTATGCTCATCAATGATGCCCTAAGAGAAACCCCTGCTCGCTGGAAATATGTCGACGACTCCACCATTGGGATCAGCGTCAACAATTCTGCTCCCAACTATACCGCCCTTCAGGATTTATTGAACAGTCTCCAAAACTGGGCCACCAACAACCATGTCACCATCAACCATACCAAGACCATGGTTATGCACATCAACCTCTCCTCCGACATTGTCCCACCTCCTTCCATTACTCTAGGTCCGAACACACTCCAGGTTGTAGATTCCACGAAGCTCCTCGGCGTCACCATAGACAACAAACTAAATTGGAAACCACACGTCAGTGAAGTTGTCAAATCCTCCAGTTTCCGTCTCCACCTCCTCCGCCGACTCAAGTCCCTCGGAGTTCCTGCACACGAGCTCCTCAGTGTTTACACAACATTCATACTTCCCAAGCTCACCTATGCCTCCCCCACCTGGTCTTCCTCCCTAAATGCCACACAACGTAAACACCTAGAAAAAGTGCAAAAGAGGGCATGCAAGATTATTCTCTCCCCTTCCTACTCCACATATCAAGAAGCGCTCAACACACTGACCCTTTCGACTCTCACTGACCATCACCACGACCTCATCTGCAAATTTGGTAAGAAGCTTCTACACCATCCCCGACACCGGCTCCTACTACCACCTGAGATCCCTTGTCCGAGAATTGCTGTTCGACACCACAACCGCATCCAGCCCATACGTGCACGAACTGATCGCTATAAGAACAGCCCAGTCCCAACCATTGTAAAAATTATCAATAACTTGTAATAAATCAGTGTATTCACTCCCAGTAAACACTGCTCCTTACACTGTCACTATGTTGAAATGAACTGTAGTCTGAGCTTTTCCCCATCTAAGTTATTATATGTCGTATTTGTGTCACTTATGTTACTTGTATATTATTTGTAATTCGCAACCCATTCCCCAAATATGTAACTGTATATTTTCAGCCTTTTGGCTGCCAAGCTCTTTCAATAAACCGTTAATTATTATTATTATTATTATTATTATTATTACACACACACACACAACACCATAACGTATAAACAATCGTCCAACTTTTTTTCAGATTTGTGTTTAATTTGAGTCAAGCGCATTTTTTTCGTACGTAAAAAAAATTGTCATGAAAACTTGTAAGCAATAGTAATTTTGAAATTTGGCTGAAAATTTTTCGTATACAAAAATAATTATAAAATTTGGCGGGAACATTTTGTAAACAGTAGGAATTCTGGGGTTTGGTGGGACGTATTTCGTAAAGATAACATTTTGAAAATTCCCGGGATTTTTTTGGTATAGCAACTCCCGCAGTGGCTGTTGTGTATGTCTCTCTGTGGACGTTGTATTTACTTCTCTCTCTCTCGCTCTAGCCTGTAAATAAATCCACCTTTATTTTCCCCAAAGCTGCATAAATAACACCTATTTTTCCTTCAGATTTTTTTTTTCAGAAGCTTCCGTCACAGATAAATAAAACAAATAAAATAACAGGTGATAGCGATGATTTTTTTTCTTTCTTGGTTGACGCGCTTCTATGAATCCCTTTATTTTTGTCTGTGTATCCAAGCGTTCACTTCCTCTATAACAATAGTTTACAAATTCTCGCGGAGAAATAAGATAACAATAAGGGACATACGACAATGACGGTAAACTTTTCTGATTGACGGGAACATATCGAGCTAACTGACAAGAGAAGATCAGGGGATGAGACTTTGATCGGCCACCTGATGATGGCCTCTTATGACAGCGACTCTAGTATTTTATTGACCCGGTTCTCTTGTTTTATCCAGTTTATGACATTAAAGTCTTTCGAAGGATAGCGACCCTCAGTACAGGGGGCAAGTGGTGTGTTCATCTCGGCCACCGCACCCCGAGATATTTTGATGTTCATAATCACATAATCACAACGTTACAGGTATGACGGTTACCTTAATGTTTAAACTTATACCCCAACGGCAACACTATAACGGCTACCTAACCGACATATAAAGGCTCTGTGTTTTTTGTCTCGTTTTTTATTGTGAGCCATACGAGAATCTTCCCCCTAAACGAAACACTTAACATCTAGCCAGCAGATGATCAGAGTCAGCCAGTCGACATTCCAACAAAATTAGTGGACGGCAGGTTTGAAATTCAAATTCGTCGACCACGTCATGAACCGCGTGAGGGGTGGAAGCTGCTACACACTGCCACGCTCGGTAATTATTTCTCCAGGAGCTGCCTTACCTTGTTAATATTCATAAATTACGGCACACGACATAAATTATGCTTATGGGATGCTTCTGCCGTAAAGTGAGCGGCACAGTTACTCCTTATAATAGACATCACATCTCCTTATGCGTGTCACCACATATATCATCACGTGTAAGAAAATAAAGTGACGTTATCCCTTACACTCCATTCTCAAAATAACACACAGATTTAATTTCTCAATCTATTCCTCTGAGCGTTAAACTGTCAGATAAATTGTAAAGTTGTAAACGCCCTCAAAGCAGATTAAATTGTTAGTTAACGCTTTGTAAACTAAAACATGTAAACCAAAGGTAACCCAGATCTTGGCAACAGTTTTCGTATACAAGTGTTTAGCCCAAGAACATTAAATCTATAAGAGACTTCATCATCATCATCATCATCATCATTATTATTATTATTATCATTATTATCATTATCATTATTATTATTATTATTATTATTATTATTATTATTATTATTATTATTATTATTTCAGTGTTTTTTTATTATTTTTAAACTATATTTTATTCAAGGAACCAAAGTTCGAGTTATTTATCCATTTTCTACAGACACCTTTAAGTCCGTTTTCTGTGTCAACCCCAAGGCTATTTTCTTCAAGGCTTGTATATCCGATGTCTGTATATACCTTTAAGACTATAGTCACCGCTTAATCTCAAAGTCAATTTTTTTTACGAACCTCAAGTCTTTTTTTTCTAATTTATCTTTTTTCCTTTCTTTTTTGTAGTCGTTTTTCCGCAGTACAGGCCCACTGAGACAAGTTCGGTGTGACAGATGATGTTGAAGGAATGAGGGGGAGGGGTAAGGGGGAGGGGGAAAGGGGAGGGGGAAAGGGGAGGGGGGAAGGGGGAAAGTGAAGGGGAGGTGATGGATGATGTTAACGCCCAGAGAAGGTAGGAATATGTTCTTGTCGTTTATTAGCAATACAGTGTTTCCTTTTATGGTCCACCTCATTCTTTCCCCTCTCACTCCTCGCTTGCCCTTCCCTCTCCTATTTCCTCTCCCTCTCACTCCTCGCTTGCCCTTCCCTCTCCTATTTCCTCTCCCTCTCACTCCTCGCTTGCCCTTCCCTCTCCTATTTCTTCTCCCTATCACTCCTCGCTTCCCCTTCCCTCTTCCTCTCACTCCTCGATTGTCCTTTCCTCTCCCTCTCACTCCTCGCTTGTACTTCCCTCTCCCTCTCACTCCTCGCTTGCCCTTTCCTCGCCCTCTCACTCCTCGCTTGCCCTTTCCTCTCCCTCTCACTCCTCGCTTGCCCTTTCCTCTCCCTCTCACTCCTCGCTTGCCCTTCCCTCTCCTATTTCTTCTCCCTCTCACTCCTCGCTTCCCCTCTCCTCCTTTCACTCCCCAATTGCCTTCTTCTCTCTCTTCTCCGCTCACCCCTCACTCGCCCCCTCTCTCCCCTCACCCAATTGCCTTCCTCCTCTCACTTCTATCTTCCCCTCCCCTCTCTCCTGACTTACCCTTCCCCTCTCCTCCCCTCGCTTCCCCTCTCCCTACCCCCCTCCCCTCTCTCTGTACTTGAGTTCTCTTCTCCTTCCACTTCCCTCAACTCCTTCTATCTTTTATCCACCATTTTTCACGTTATTCTCTTTCTTCCCCTTCCGTTACTCTCTTCCCTTACTCCTTCCCCTCACATCACATGACTCCTTCTTCCCCTCCCTTCCCAACACCCTATTCCTTCACCCTCTTCTCTTCTATTACCCCTTCATTCATACTCTCCCCACACGTTATTCCCTTCTTTCACCCCCCCCTCCCCACCATCATCTCATTCTTTCATCCATCCACCCCATTCTCTCTCTCTCTCTCTCTCTCTCTCTCTCTCTCTCTCTTCTCTCTCTCTCTCTCTCTCTTTCTCTTTTCAAAATACAGTCATTTAGTCTTTCTCCTTTACTGCTCTCCTCCCATTACATACTTTTTCTCCCCTCCCTCCTACCCCTCCCCTCCCAGCAACCACCCTAATCAACTCTGAGAGTTCCTGGGACCCAAATCAGCCACTCCTCCCCCCCCCCCCTGCCTCCCTCCCTCCCCCCTTCCTTCCTCTGCTTTCAAGATCTCACAATTTTCACAGTAAAGCTGAGAGACTGAGCTGAGACAAGCAGTTTAGATATTAAGCTGAGACACTGAGACAAGGAACCGAGATGTTGAATTGAAAGATTGAGCTGAGACAAGCCATTGAGACGTTGAGCCGAGAAAGTGAGTCGTAAAAATCTAAGACACAAAGTTGAAGCTGAGCTGAGATGATGAGTTTAAAGGAGCTGAGACACCTAGTTGAAACGAGGAACTAAGAGACATTGAGGAGCTATAATTAGAAGCATAAACACTGAACTGGGACTATGAGCTGAGATACTGAACTGGGATACAGAGCTAGGACATTGAATCAGGGCACAGAGCTGAGACAAGGAGCTGAGACAAAGAACTGACACGAGAAGGAGGAATCAGACCATCGAGACCTTGAGCTGAGACATTGCGAGAGAGAGAGAGAGAGAGAGAGAGAGAGAGAGAGAGAGAGAGAGAGAGAGAGAGAGAGAGAGAGAGAGAGAGAGAGAGAGAGAGAGAGAGAGATTAATTCACCTCTTCTTCCCTCACTTAATCAACAGTCGAGTCGTAAGAAAGAACCAACAAAAAATGAATAAAAACGAATAAAGAGAACCTCCCGACCCTCCCCCCTCTTTCTTCTCCCCTCCCATCCACCTCCCCGTCCCTTCCTCTTCCATTGCACCTGGAACCTGTCCATCACCTAGAGAGAGAGAAAGAGAGAAGTATTTGTTGTGCTGGCCGGATGAGGAGAAGGGGGGCGGAAGTGGAATGAGGGAAGAAGAGGAGGGTGAGAGGGGGGAGGAAGGGGGGGAGTGGAAGAATGCCAGATGAAGAGGAGGGAAAGTTCTTTCTACACACACCTGTTCCTCTTTCATCTTGGTGAAGGATGGGTGGGAGGTAAAAAGAAGTGAAAAAAGGACACAGGGAGAGAGAGAGAGAGAGAGAGAGAGAGAGAGAGAGAGAGAGAGAGAGAGAGAGAGAGAGAGAGAGAGAGAGAGTTCGTAGGCTATTTATACTCATTTTCATTGTCACAAGCACGAACATACAATACTAATGATGATAATAATAATGGTACTACTAAATTAATACTACTACCACTACTATTACTACTACTACTACTAATACTAATAATTACACATACGCTCCCCTGTAAGAAACATGATCCAGTGTCAGCTATTTTGTGTAAGAGTTCCGTCTATACTCCAACGTGTAGAAGCAATTCGTGTAAATTACGCGTATTTACATGCACCAGCGTGTGGAGTATAAATGTTCTAGTATACTGAATGTAGACATGCTCCAGGGAGTTTGTTTATATTTTCTCTTTAAATTTCTGATAGTTGGTGTCAATCACAACAGATGGCGCGGCATATATTTTTTTCGTTTGATTAAATGTTTTCGGAAGTAAATAAGTTGTCTTTGAGGAGTTGATGTACCACGTTGTAGATGTAATTTTCGTTTTGGAACATCTTCATTCATACCATCGTCAGGAAAATTATTACACTGTATAACTTTCAACATCTTTCCCGCCACCGTAGAATATACAGTGTATAGACTCGGGGTATATATTTACTTCTCACGTTGGGGCATTTATAGAAACATTAGTTATTCGTGTGCATATATTCATTCCTCAATACATTATACCCGTGACCAAGTGTACCTAACCGAACCTTCAGGACGGGACACTCACAGACGGGTTACGTTGGAACAAGTGTGTGTGTGTGTGTGTGTGTGTGTGTGTGTGTGTGTGTGTGTGTGTTTCTCTCTATAACATACAGTACACACACTTTCTCGAGAACGCCGTCTAGGAGAGCGATGGGGTGGTTAATCTTCAGGTGAATCAAAGAATGTTCCACCAATCGCCTCCGTTATAAGGCAATAGTTTACAGTGTCCTGACCTAGACTCTGTAAACCACAACAACCAACTTAACCTCAAAAGTTTACCTTCAAAATATTCTTTCGTGTCTTCCCGTTGGTAAATTTTTATAGTCCCACTTATTTTTTTTATTTGTCAAACTATTTTTTACCAAGATTTATTTTTAAGGATAATTATTTTTGTTTTTATAGAATTTAAAAGTTTTACATTTTATTTCTCGTTTTTAATATATTTTGTTCTCATTTATTTACATTTTTATTCCTACATCAATTTACTACTATAAGGTAAAATAAGGGGGGGAATTATAGAGCCTGTTGAGGAAAGAAAGTCTCAGTGAGTTGGTGAACGAGTCAGTCAGTGAATCAGTCAGTATCTTAATCAAACAGTCAGTCAGTCATTCAAAAATTAGTCAGTCAGTCAAAGACTCAGTCAGCTAATAAATGAAAGAGTCAGTTAGCCATTCAAATATTCAGTCAGTCAGTCATTCAGTTAGCTAATAAATAAAACAGTCATTCAATCAGTCAAGAGTGGCAGTCATAGCGTTACCTGATGCAGTTTAAAAGGACCCAGAATGGTTGGTGTTTATATTCGACGTTATTTGAACAGGTAAATTACATTAGTGTATTTAACGTGAAAAACAAATAAGAAAAAATTATAACACAGCGAGTTTTTCCAACAGTTGTTTTCATTAATCCACAAAAGTTTATATTACGAATAACGTGTGTGTGTGTGTGTGTGTGTGTGTGTGTGTGTGTGTGTGTGGCTGCCCGTATATAAGTATGAAGAACACACATATGTGAGTAATGATTGCAAGTGTTGCCATCAGTATATCCCTGAATTTTTATATTACAAACTATGTGCGATAGATAATAACAGAATGAAATCAAAACTTACGATAAATGTCACTTATACCCCCCCCCCCCTCTCTCTCTCTCTCTCTCTCTCTTTCTCTCTCTCTCTCAAATTATCATATTTTGTATATTTAGAGTTCTATGATAATGCCATCGTTCCTCCTACCCTCCACATGACGCCTCCTACATATCCTACGGACGCCTCCTACCCCCCCCCCCTCCTACAGCCCACCTCAAATAAAAACACACATATAAAAAAATAACAAAATGCTCCCAGAAAGTTTTTCAGAGAATTAAAATTAATTTATAATTCCCAGCTCATGATATATGATGATATACGTTATATTTTTACTGAGTCTTTTTTAGCTGTATTTTTGTCCCTCACGAGAGCCGCCACCTAATAAAAACAAGATGGGACCCGCAAGTTGGTGTATAACGTTACTGAATATACTCTCATGTTGATTCATTTTCTGTTTGGGGATGTTCGTGTGTAACTTATGTCTTGTGTTAATACCTGGTGGATCTCCTCACTCAGTCCCATCCCCTGTCACTGTTAATATACTGGGGGACGATGGATGCATTAGAGGTTTTGTCATGATTATTTATGGTGAAACTAATCTAACCTAGGCACACATGACAGCCTCAAGTGCTTTTATAATGTTATGAGATTCATTTGATTAGGTTAGGTTAGTGAGGTTAGATTTAGCTCCTGTACTCCTTAACTCCCACAACAAAAACGCTAAAATAAATTGAAGGAATTAATAATATCGTTGCTGATAATTATTAAAAAACCCTCACCATTAACATAAATTATTTTCCCAAATAAATTTATTAACTTAACCTCACTTTATTAATCTTAACATGTAGAAATAAAATATCTCAAAATATTAAATAAATATCCCTTATATTTTTTTAGTACAGCTGTAACAAAAATTTCCCGGGGACATGTTTGGTAATATCTCGCATATATGTAACTGTCATACTTTATCAACAATAAATTTCCCTATAAATCACATATGAATAAACAAACACAAATAAACTCAAAATAATACTAAATGACTCTCTTGTAGAAGCCAAACAGTGTCCCGGGAATTTTGTCCGTAGCTGCACACATACACTTAATAATATCGAAATTCAGGACTACAGTCACGTCAAAACATCGAGAAATATGACATCTAATTATACATCAGTAATATACACAGGTAATGGCTTCCAGAATACTCAAACATATATTGGTGATATATTAAGACTTACTGTAAGGCCTGGGGACATTCTTATCACCGATTTACTCTACGTGAATCAGAGCTTTATTGGTGAAGTTCACTATTGTGCTTAGTTTCCCAAATATGTTGATTTGTTTGTGTAATTTCGTCATTTTCATCATCATCAATATTATTATCATCATCATTATCATTATAATTATCATCATCATTTTTATCACCGTCATTATTATCAGCTTTATCGTCAATAATATCATTCTTGTCGTCACCACCACCACCACCATCATCATCATCATTATCATCACAAAGATCATTATATCATCATTGTCATCACCAAACTCACTACAATCTTCATCACCAATATCACCACACTTCTGACCACCAGCCTCACCAAGACGGCCAACATCACCACAATTTTTAGCAGGAAATTTCAGTTCCTTGGACGAATTTCCTGAGAGTCGATCAATCATTTATCTTATTAAAGGGACGGAACGCAATATAAAAATATAACCATTCTGACGTGACAACAATAATTATTAAATACTCTGATATTAACTGGAGGCTACAGCGAGGTACAGTACATTAGCTGTATCTGTTGCTGTTTGTCTGTCTACCTGTCTGTCTGTCTGTTCTGTCTATCTGTTCTGTCTATCTATCTATCTATCGTTACCCAAGAAAGAGTAACGATATTGATAGATAAATAGATAGACAAAATACAAAAAAATAATGGAAAACACACACACAGACACACACAGACACACACAGACACACACACACACACACACACACACATTTTTAACGATATGACTAAAACGGATTCCTAGGTTCAATGAGACACACACATTCACTCTCTCTCTCTCTCTCTCTCAGACATTTTCTGTACACATTGACGTAATAACAGACATCCCTTCTTCAGGTGATAGCCATAGTCTCTTTATGTTATTTAGTTCAAAGTCCTTCATTATTCTTCTAAACGTCAACAAAGTCATCAATTTCGCGTTACATTTCACATCTACTCATCCAACACCTTGTATAAATTACCTCTCTCTCTCTCTCTCTCTCTCTCTCTCTCTCTCTCTCTCTCTGTCTCTCTTTCTCTCCCTCTCTCTATCTTCATGTAAATTTATCTCTCACACATATCTTTCTCTCTTTCTGCTCTTTCAGGAATTTTTAACTCTCTCGTTTCTCACAGTTCTATCACATTCATCTTGTGTGTGTGTGTGTGTGTGTGTGTGTGTGTGTGTGTGTGTGTGTGATAAACTTGCCTTATGTAGCCAAAATTGTAAAAAAAAAAAAAAATTAAAAAAAAAAAGAAAGAAATCAAAACAAAAACAAAAAAAAAGATAATATATTGTTTTAACTTATACAATATTTATTTTATGTACAATTTACCTTACATATTATGATGAACACGATTACCTGTTTATATAGAGGTGTTAATTACGGCCACACAGGTATATTTATCCCATCTACAAAATTCACTTACAGTTTTATT
The DNA here is from genome assembly GCA_958450375.1 of Homarus gammarus. Lineage (NCBI taxonomy): Eukaryota > Metazoa > Arthropoda > Malacostraca > Decapoda > Nephropidae > Homarus > Homarus gammarus. The sequence goes on from CAUDMG010000372.1 coordinate 3,311,844, forward strand.
AATATACTTGTTACCTGATACTGCCTTATTGAATTGGAGTTATTTAATCACCATCATATACGTTTTTTCTTTCTGTTTTTTTATGTTTTACACACACACACACACACACACACACACACACACACACACACACACACACACACACACACACACCTACATATACAGGTACATCAATAAATCAATAACTTAAATAATATAAATAACGTAATAAAATTAATCAAAACATTATATAAAACAGAGATATTTTACACAAGACGGAGAGAACTCTTCAAAATAGAGAACTTGAAAGAAACTCGATCCCGACAGTAAGAGGTTGAAGGTGTGAATTTATGAGAACATCGAGGCCAGAGTTGAAAGTAAGTCGGTCTAGTGGTTTCTGGTACCATGGTGTAGTATGTGTGTGTGTGTGTGTGTGTGTGTGTGTGTGTGTGTGTGTGTGTGTGTGTGTGTGTGTGTGTGTGTGTGTGTGAGTGTGTGTGTGAGTTTATTATATATTATTAAATTCAAATAAAATAAAAAAAGTAACATTATCTTATTGGATCCAGTTTTCACATTAGTTCTGAAATTCTTAGATTATATTTTTCATAATTTTCCTATATACAAGACTTTCAAACTTTATATCTATTTTGTAGTTTTATAATTCTACATTGCATATTACAAATTGGTTCTTCCTTTACACTTTCTCCTGTATCCAATTTCATCGTTTCTAATAGGCATTCAAAATCTTTCCGACTCTGGATTCCTCTACTAATATTGTTTTTGTAATGTGACCTATTTTCCTATTTAAACTACAATGATCTATTCTCTCTTATATTCCCCATTACTAATCCCCCACCCCCATTTTAGCTTCTCTCATGCCCAATTACATATATTCCATGTTCGATTTCGTGTCCTATTTCCAACGACTTATCACGATGGGTCATTCTCCATACATTCAACCAATTACGAAAAAATATTAAAAATCTTATACCTATTTTTACATCCTGTCCTCGTATTCTAACACAATTTTCTCCCTGCTTCACCCCTTCCCTTTCCAATTTCCTAAAAAAAATAAATCCCAAATTGACTTTTTTTCCCCCCCATCTAAAATTTTCTCTTATAATATTTTCTTATTTCCCACGATACAAAATTTCCTTCCATGTATGTCTTTCCTATATTAAATTTCCTGGTAATATTCCCCAAAACAAATGGATTTTTTTCCCTCATTTCCATAATTTTCTAAAGCTGGTATTTTGTCGTTTTCCATTTCACGATTTTTTTTTTCTCTTTTCGTCGTTCTTTTCCATTTGGAATTTTGTGCCGGTATAAACCTTTCATCTTAGTGCTCCAGGGGCTCTTATAATTGGTCTGTGTTGAGATGTTTTCCCCAAGGGCCGTGGAAGGGGAAGAGGAGGAAGGGGGAGGAAGGGGAAGAGGGTAGGGGAGGGAAGGGAGAATAAAGAGCGGGAGAGGGAGAGATATGGGGGAGGGGAAGGGAGGGGGGGGGGAAGGAAACTTCTGTAACCGGTTGGATGGTTACTGATACTTCCAAGATGTCTTATATGTGTAATAATAATAATAATAATAATAATAATAATAATAATAATAATAATAATAATAATAATAATAAAACAACAACTACAACAACTACAACAACAATTAACATTTATTTCCGATAACTATTGACATGCAATTTAATCTGTTTGCAATATTTGTTTGTATGTTTTTGTGATTGTTCTTAAATCGACAGTATGTGTGTATGAATGTTTGTTTGTTTAGATGTTTGTGTACATAGATTATTTTCACATGATTGTGTCGATTAGTCAATGTTTTTCTCTCTATATGTTTAGTTAAGTAGGAATATATGAATCTGTACGTATGAATACATGTATGTGTATACTCACTGGTACTTCACCCTACACTAGATAAATGATCCCTTTAACAGCCCCCTGAAACAACCCCCCCCTCAACCCCCCCTCAACCACCACCCCCCCCACACACACCATAACAAACACCGGACCACAATTATAAAACTCCCGTAGGTCAACTTATAATTACAAATGAATTAGCATTATGTTACATGAACGGTGCTCGATGCTGCATGTAAATCATTCAACTGGGTCCAATATATTAGCCGGTACAGCTACAGTAACACCCGGAGGTATATTAAGCTATATTAGAAGGACCGTGTGGGTGTATTGTATGGCCTCTGACGTGTGTGGCAGCGGGGGAGTGTCACATGTCAGCTGAGGCGAGCCACACACACACACATCCCCACGGTCAGTATCCGCATCCACTTGTTTGTTTGTGTTTACGGCGTTGCCATGGTAATAAGAAGCTGCCGCCGGATACAGCTCAGCTCGTCATTGGTGGTTGTTGTGCCATACAGCTATGGTACAGCAGCCGTGATTGATGGATTCTTACCGAGACCTTGACTGGTTAATGACTCACAGAGAGAGCTAGGATTGGTCAGCTGGTTTACCGATTATATCTTATAACTAATATATAGATAGAGAGAGAGAGAGAGAGAGAGAGAGAGAGAGAGAGAGAGAGAGATGCCCTTACAGCCTGTGTGTGTGTGTGTGTATGTGTGTGTGTGTGTGTGTGTGTGTGTGTGTAATTAAACACTCACAATACGAGTATCATGTTTCCCTGGTAATTCTAGAGCAGTTTTTATACAATATTTCAGATCATTCTATTGATGCACAGTGAATAGGGATGGAAGCAGCCACAATACGCCTCCCCCTGCGCCTGCGTGATATGTTCAGACGTATACACTGGCAGGAGGCGCTATTGTTGTTGTGTTAAAGTTTTAGTAATAATATGATCCATTTTAGTTGATAATTTAGGGTAGTAATTTATGAGGCACAAGAGGACGTGTGAAAGAGTGATGCTTGGCTTGACTTGTGGTATAACCAGTTAGTAGTGAGATTGTAACTTGTTGAGCTTTGTGTGGTAACTTAAATGAGTCTGTTAAGTGCTTTCTCACATAGTCGTTTAGAGAGAAAATTTTAATCTACGAGCCTTCGAGAATCCGCCTTTATATCGCAGCTGAAATGATACTTTTAAGTATTTTTTCACATATTCGCTCAGAGAAAAACTTTAATCTAGGAACGTTTGAGAATCAGCCTTAGGTTAGGTTAGGTTAGGTTAGGTTAGGTTAGGTCAGGTTAGGTTAGGTTAGGTTAGGTCAGGTTAGGTTAGGTCAGGTTAGGTTAGGTCAGGTTAGGTTAGGTTAGGTCAGGTTATGGAGCTTAACTGAGTCAGAGAGATAAGCTCTTACATTTTCTATAAGAGGAAAATTAAACCTCCCAACCTCTGAGCATCGGGCAGCAGTTTGTCATGTTCAGGTTGGCAATTAGCAGGTGAGGTAATTACGTAGTCCACAGAGGATGTTCTTTGGTGTGTGTGGTGGACGCGGGTTTGGGAATTACTGAAGGCACTTCTAAAGTATAGTGAGAGGAGTGGTGGATGGCCGATGACCAACAGACACACAGTTGGATGAACAGACTGACAGAAATAAACACACAGAACTGCAGTATTTATGTATGTGTGTGTGTGTGTGTGTGTGTGTGTGTGTGTGTGTGTGTGTGTGTGTGTATATGACAACACCAGCCAGAGTAACACTCATACAGCACCTCACAGGTCGTCTACACACAGTGAACATCAAACTTCAATTTCAGTGTGTTGAAAATGACAACAGACAGACATTCTCCCGGTCCACTCTCTCTCCCTGTGTGTGTGTGTGTGAGTCAAGACTATATTTATCAACTTACATAATCAGTATATTTTCCTGTCTCATAATGACATCTGACCTTTGACGATATAATATGGTATTATCTGACCATAAACACTTATTATTAAACCTGACACGCTCATAATTATACACAATTATAGGATTATACAACACTCATATAATATTATAACCTCACAAAACTTGCTCATAAACCCGGTATATAAACCACAAAATTATACAATTATATACGATTATACACAATTCATAATCAAAATAGCATCCAGGCTCACGTTTTTCTTGCTCTTAACATACGCAAGGGTATACTGTATAATACTCCAGGCTGATATACTTATAATTGTATATCATTAAAGGCTGACATACCACTCATAATTAGCTCCTGTTATAACACCTCACTCCCTCTTATAATTGCCTGGTATAAATGGTCTTAATTATCATATTCAGTAGAGGCGGAACCGGAGGGGGGTGTTGGAGGAGAGGGGGAGAGAGAGGGAGAGGGAGAGAGGGAGAGAAGGAGGGAGACAGTAGGAGAGGGAGAGGGAAGGAGAGAGGGAGAAAGAGAGAGAGAGAGAGAGAGAGAGAGAGAGAGAGAGAGAGAGAGAGAGAGAGAGAGAGAGAGAGAGAGAGAGAGACGGGATGGCAATGAGGAATGAGGAAGGATAGGAGTTATGTGGAAAGGGGGGTGGGATAGAGAGGGATGGAGTGAGGGGATAATGGGGGAAAGTGAGGAAGGGTAGGAGTTGTGAGGATGGGAAGGGGAAAATGTTGGAATAGGGAGAGGGGGAAATGGGGGAGAGAGGATAGGAATTATAGGAAGAGATGAGAGGGAGAGATGGAATAGGATAAGGGTAAGGAAGGATGGAGTATAATGGGGGAGATGGAATGGGAGTGGGGGAGAGGTGGAGTAAAGAAGGGAAGAGATAAAATAAATAGGGAATGGAAAGGACAGAGTGGGGATGGGCGAAGTGGAACGGGAAAGAGGAAAAGAAAGAGGATTGGGAGTGAAGGGAAGGAAAGGTATGGATAGTAGGAGGAGGAGGAGATGAAGGAGGAGGAAGAGATGAAGGAGGTAGGAGGAGAAGAAGGAGGAGGAGGAGATGGAGGAGGAGAAGAAGAAGGAGGAGGAGGAGAAGGAGGAGGAGGAAGAGATGAAGGAGGAGGAGGAGGAGAAGAAGGAGGAGGAGGAGGAGATGGAGGAGATGGAGGAGGAGGAAGGATGATATAAATTCGGAAAGTTAAAAATAAAATTAATCTCTAAATAATCCTCATATCAAAATCTAATCCGAAATAACGTCGAAAAATATCAATAAATTAATCTGTAATCCTTTCATATAATCTGTAATAAGTCTCATTATATCTAAGGATTTCGTATTATCTCTCTTCATCTCTCTATCTCTCTAATGTGTATCAAAAGTTCTCCTCGATATTATCAAATTCTCTTAATGGTATTTCTAATCGCTAATTCATCTCTTGTAAATCTTTAATAATCTCTAAGGCTCCTCTAATAATCCCTAATGCTCCTCTAATAATTAATAATAATCCCTAACAAAAGTCGACCTGTTACACACTTGTCCCTACAATGAAGGATGGACCTCATTGTAGTTATACATTCATCCACCGTCCAATTTGTAGTAACAAGTACGGCTTCTGTTATTAATGTCTCTTTTATACTTCACAAACAGTAGGGAAGAAAACTATGGCGTGTGTGTACAGTGTAAGTGTTAATAGATGGGCTGAGGCAGGAGAGGGATGGAGGCAGGAGAGGGGTGGAGGGGGGAGAGGGGTGGAGGGAGGAGAGGGATGGAGGGAGGAGAGGGGTGGAGGGGGAGAGGGATGGAGGGAGGAGAGGGATGGAGGAGGGAGAGGGATGGAGGGGGGAGAGGGATGGAGGGAGGAGAGGAGTGGAGGGAGGAGAGGGATGGAGGGAGGAGAGGGATGGAGGGAGGAGAGGGGTGGAGGGGGGAGAGGGATGGAGGGAGGAGAGGGATGGAGGGGGGAGAGGGATGGAGGGGGGAGTGGGATGGAGGGAGGAGAGGAGTGGAGGGAGGAGAGGGATGGAGGGAGGAGAGGGGTGGAGGGGGGAGAGGGATGGAGGGAGGAGAGGGATGGAGGGGGGAGAGGGATGGAGGGGGAGAGGGATGGAGGGGGAGAGGGATGGAGGGAGGAGAGGGATGGAGGGAGGAGAGGGATGGAGGGGGGAGAGGGATGGAGGGAGGAGAGGGATGGAGGGGGAGAGGGGTGGAGGGGGGAGAGGGGTGGAGGGAGGAGAGGGGTGGAGGGGGGGAGGGGTGGAGGGGGAGAGGGATGGAGGGAGGAGAGGGGTGGAGGGGGAGAGGGGTGGAGGGGGGAGAGGGGTGGAGGGGGGAGAGGGATGGAGGGAGGAGAGGGATGGAGGGAGGAGAGGGATGGAGGGAGGAGAGGGATGGAGGGGGGAGAGGGATGGAGGGGGGAGAGGGATGGAGGGAGGAGAGGGATGGAGGGGGGAGAGGGGTGGAGGGAGGAGAGGGGTGGAGGGGGGAGAGGGATGGAGGGAGGAGAGGGATGGAGGGAGGAGAGGGATGGAGGGGGAGAGGGATGGAGGGAGGAGAGGGATGGAGGGGGGAGAGGGATGGAGGGAGGAGAGGGCTGGAGGGGGGAGAGGGATGGAGGGAGGAGAGGGATGGAGGGGGAGAGGGATGGAGGGAGGAGAGGGATGGAGGGAGAGTAGGGGTGAAGGGGGAGAGGGGTGGAGGGGGAGAGGGATGGAGGGGGGAGAGGGATGGAGGGGGGAGAGGGATGGAGGGAGGAGAGGGGTGGAGGGGGAGAGGGGTGGAGGGGGAGAGGGGTGGAGGGGGCAGAGGGATGGAGGGAGGAGAGGGATGGAGGGGGGAGAGGGATGGAGGGAGGAGAGGGATGGAGGGAGGAGAGGGGTGGAGGGGGGAGAGGGATGGAGGGGGGAGAGGGATGGAGGGAGGAGAGGGATGGAGGGAGGAGAGGGATGGAGGGAGGAATTACGTTTAGAGTGACCATAATTCCCTGAACACTTGATAATAACTGGTGTTTTCGTGTAGGTGTAGTTCATAGCAGATTAACGTTGTTTTGTTTGTGTTATAATTAATTAGTAAACTGTAATAAGACACTTTTTTAATGCCATGTCATATTGGATTCCACGTCTGATGGATGGCGACAACAGCCCATCACTCTACCAATTTTTTTATGGGGTGTCTTTGTCAAGCCTCCCAAATTCCGTATCTCTCCGGGGATCACAGCTCTTAATTCCATTCTTTCATCTCAGTCTAAATCTTCCCCTGGCTCTCCTAACCTCACTTATTTCCCCCATTTATATCCCTAACCACTATCTCTTCATCCCTCATGACATGGCCAAAATATCTCATTTTTCTTACCATTGACTCTCTAGTTTATCACTCAGTATACTCGTCAACCTTACTGCTTCTTTATTTCTGTTTCTATTAATATATCGTTAAAAGTTTCTAACCCCCTTCTGGTGTCTGCTTAAGGTGTCTATATATCTCAGTATTTTTTTTCTTCCCAAATTAATGTCAGTTTTAATAGATATATATTTTTTACCTATTCATATATTAAATTGTCTTTCACATCTATCATCACAACTTATGTTAATTCACAAATACAACATTTTTTCCCCCGTGTTGATGTTCCCTGTTGACTTCCATGTTTTTTTTTTTCGGATTTATTTTTAATCTAACAACACTATTACTTCGAGCTTCCTACCAATCTTTTGACCTATTTTGTAACGCCTCTTCACTAACTGTAATACTAGTACAGTCGCCCTTCTGTCTATCTCTAATATATTATACCGTATTATATCCTATTTCAAAATCTAGTAGACAGATCACAAGTCTATATGAACCTCTAAGGCCACATGAGTTAATTTCTCAAAATAAAGATAAGTTTTTACTTCGTCCTCTCTGTCTAATCTTTTTCATATTAAATAAAACATTACAAACTTGACTTATTAAATTGTCTTACATTGGATGCACTCTATGGCTTCTGTAATATTTGCTAATAACGTTAATACTGATATTTTGACGTATCTGATAAATCCTTGTAATAAACATCTTTTACCCACACAGTCAGTTCCAGTTATTTCCATTTGTTTTGTCAATCTGCAGCCACTTCATCAACTCATCAAACTTAATCATTCTTCATTTTCTTCATAAGTGCTGCAAAATTATTAACTTTGCCTCATCTTTATCGGTGGAAATTTAATTCGAAACCCCAATCCCCCTGACCTACATAACTCACAAGTAGATCTACATATCACACCCAAAATGTCCACACGGCATATTGTTCAAATCTATACACATGCTACACTTGTGAATACGAACTTGTACAGAAATATGTAAAGGTATGTATGTATTCATGTATTCATTAATTTATATTGCGCGTGAAAAGTGGTCTCTCTCTCTCTCACACACACACACACACACACACCTAGACGAGTACAGTATATTGTAACATTGGTGACAGTGTTCCCAGGTGGACTCCCACAACGAGGTAGCCGAGTGAAAACAAAAGAATTTCACAAGACGTATCAAAAAGATTTACTCCAGGACCGGTACCACCAGTTAGTGCAAGACGCTGCCTTTGTCTCTTATTGTAAAGGAAAATACATCACCAATGTCAACAAAATAAATATATATAATGAAACAAGGCAAATTAATAACCTCGACTCCTCTAATTAGACAGTGAATCCATTGAAGGCTGTGCAATGTCTATGTTGCAACGGATTATTGCAACAGTGAAAAGATCCTCATTTGATTTGAATTCTCCTCATTTTCTCCCGCACAATATTAGAAACATTTTGGTTCCAAGTCTTTTGTCTCTATAATCAAAAAACAGATGAGAATTATAGGAATAAAATTGCATTACCTGTATAACAAGAAATGAAAAAAAATAAACAGTGTAAATACTTATAGTAAATTTTCGAATAAAATTTATGAAAAAGACAATAAGTTATAGAATTTGACTTAGGAAAGTATAAATTTTCAGGTATTAGAGAGAGAGAGAGAGAGAGAGAGAGAGAGAGAGAGAGAGAGAGAGAGAGAGAGAGAGAGAGAGAGAGAGAGAGAGAGAGAGCGTTAAAACAGGTAAAACTATATATTTCGTCTCGTACACTGTGTTTCTCTTTTCCCATATAACAACGAGATTCATTGCGTATATAAAAGTTTGATATATGACATACATAACGAGTGCAGTCATTTATTTTAGTTTCTGCTCTCACCGGGGAAAATATATTCTGTCTCATCGAAAAATATTATTTGTTCTGATCGAAAAAAAATAATAATGTAGTCGCTTAATCAGTAAGAGAGAGAGAGAGAGAGAGAGAGAGAGAGAGAGAGAGAGAGAGAGAGAGAGATTTATAAATAGACAGGTAAATAAATCAATCAATCCCTCCTCCTGCCACTACTTAATCAACTCCCCCCCTTAACCCCCTCAAGTAATCACTCCCTACTACCACTAAATCACCCCACCCTCCCCCCCCCCCCCGTCAACCCCCTCCTACACCAACAACATTCTTTTCACGATTTAAAGGATCTCAATTTATCCTGGGAACGGTAGGACAGGTAGAAGAAAATCAATTATCAATTATCCGAGAGAGGAACAAGAGGGGGCGGAGGTCGTATCTTTCATTAATTAGAAGTCATTGTGGAACCGTCATCTAGAGTAGTGCCCCCTTGGTCCTGTCTCCCGTTTTCTAAGAGATGTTTTTATTTATGGGGGTACTCTATTTTCCTCCTGTGATGTGTGTGTGTGTGTGTGTGTGTGTGTGTGTGTGTGTGTGTGTGTGTGTGTGTGTGTGTGTTGTTATTTTATTTAGATGTTTATTTGTTAATCTATTTTTGAGATTCATTTTATTATTATTTTTTTTTTTTACTTCATTAATATTTTTTTGTTTATCTTTTGTTGTCTTTGTTTATCGGCGTTTATTCGTATATTTATTTTTCTCTACTTATTTTCCTTTCACTCTCCCCACTCGTCTCTTTCTCTTTATTCTTATTATTCTTTTCCTTCTCACCCTCTTTTTCCTCAATATTCTCTGTCTCTTCCCTTCCATCTTTTGTTCTCTCCCATTTTCTCTCACTCTTTCCGATTATCTCTCTTTTTATGTCTTTACTATTTCCTCTTTCTTTCTCTTTTCTTCCTCTTTTACTCTAATACTTCTCTCTCTCTCTCTCTCTCTCTCTCTCTCTCTCTCTCTCTCTCTCTCTCTCTCTCACACGTATTCTCTTCATGACTTATTCTCTATCTCTCCTCTTCTCTTTATGCCTTTTCTTTTCTTATTATTCTTCTCTCCTTCCTCCATTCTCACACTTTCCCCTCCATCTTTCTCCCATACCTCTCTTCCATTATTCACTTCGTCCTCGTTCTTCCCTCTTTTGTCTTTCTCTGATATATTCTCCCATTTCTAACTTCCTTCTCTTTTCTTCACTACCTCCCCCTCCTCTCCCCATCCTCCCCTCCCCCCCCTTACCCTCACTCTCGTTCTCTGTCTCTCTTTCCTTCTCTAATCCTATTTTCACCCCATACCTTAGCCTCTCTCGCTCTCTCTCTCTCTCTCTCTCTCTCTCTCTCTCTCTCTCTCCTCTTCGACTACTATTCATACCCACTTCTTCCCCCCCCATCTCCCCTCCCCCCTTCATCTCCCCCCCCCTCTTCCCCCCCATCTCCCCCTCCCCCCCCCCTTAATTAGCCACGGGACGAGGCACTAATAACCTCCATTACAAACTCTATGGCAACGTTAGGAGTCCTGAACAGTGGGGGGGGGGGGGGGGGGGGGGGAGGGGGGGAAGAAGGGAAGGGGAAGGAAAGAAATTGAGGAGGATGAATGGGGGTTGGAAGAGGGTAGGGGGATGGGGAGGAGGGGGAAAGAAACAGGATGAAAGGGAGTTAGAAGGGGGAGGGAAAAGGGATGGGGAGGAAATGGGAAGGGGAGGGAAAGGATGGGGGAGAAACGAGAGATGAGGGGGAAATGAGAAGGGGAAGGGGAGGGAAACAGGACGGAAGGGAATGGGAGAGGAGAGGATGAGGGGAAGAGTGGCGAGATGAAGGGGGTGGGATAGGGAAGGGAATAGGAGGAGATGGGACAGAGAAGAGAAGGGATATAGTTATGGGATATGTAAGGGAAAGGTGACAGGGAAGCCGAGAGAAATAGACAGACAGACAGACAGACAGAGAGACAGACACAGACAGACACACACACACACACAGACACACGTCACGTACACAAAGTAATATACATATATAGAGGCTTATTTACATAGATATGGCGAGGTTTACACACATACCTGTAATGTGTACACATGTATACCTGTGTGTACATAGCTCTTACCTCACCTGTCTCATTTAACCCATCACTCTTACCTCACCCCTCACTCTTACCTCACCTCTCACTCTTACCTCACCCCTCACTCTCACCTCACCTCTCCCCATCCCCTCACTACTCCCTATCACCCCTCACTCTTACCTCACCTCTCACTCTTACCTCACCTCTCATTCTTACCTCACACCTCCCCATCCCCTCACTCTTACCTCACCCCTCACTCTTTCCTCACCCCTCACTCAGAATTTTTTAACTCCAGTCAGCATTTGGTAACCCTTATAAGAATTACTACAAAATTTCTTGAGAATTTTTCATCCTCTGACAAATGTCCCGTGAGAATTTATTTTTTCCCAGTCAGGGTATTGAATCTCCTACTGTTTTTCTTCAGAGTATTTTACATCATATATATATGGAATTTTTGAGACCCGTTAGAATTTTCAGTCACTCTCAGAATTTTAAAAACCATGGAGGAATTATCGTTATGTAAAAACAATGTCATATATTTTCTAAGTCCTTCTCAGATTTATTTATACCCAGTCATAATTTTCTTTTCTTATCACTCAGAATTATCTAAACATTATCAAAATTATCTAAAAAAAAAAAGGAATTCTGTAAACATTGTCAGAATTTTCTAAACATTTCCCAAATTTTCTAAACACTGCCAGAATTATCTAAACATCAAAATTATCTAAACACTGTCATAAATATCTAAACATTGTCAGCATTATATATAATCTGTCAGAATTGTCAGGCCCTTGTCAGGAAAAAAAAATGTTAAAGTCTCTTAAGGATCTATCAACCCAGCCAGCCAGGCCTTGTGTTTTGAGAGCGTTTCCCCCGGGGTAGTGGAGAGGGGGAAATGGAATAACATATTTTACGGGGCGACATGTCACTTGCAGGGCTGGGACAGAGGGGAAGGGGGGAGGGGGAAGGTAGGGGAAGGAGGGGAGTGGAGGGGAGTGGAGGGGAAAATAAGAATGAGGAAAGGGGGAGAGGTAGGAGGGTGGAGAAAAGGATGAGGGAAAGTAGAGGAGGATAGGAAGAGATGAGAGGGAAAAATGTGAATAATGGAGAGAGGAGAGGGCAGGGGGAGAGGTAGAGGATAAAAAGGGATGGGGGAAGATGGAGAGAGGAAAGAAGGAAGATGAAGAGGAGAGGAGGGGATGGGAGAGAGATGAAAATATAAAAAAGGGGAAGAGAAGGGAAGGGAGGGGAGGGGAGAGGAGATAAGAGGAGAGAGAGCAAGATTATGCTGAAAGGGAGGAAAATATAGGAAAAAGGAGGAGTAACGAAGAGAAGAGAAGAGAAGAGAAGAGAAGAGAAGAGAGCAAGGTTAGAAAAGTTGATGGATGGGGAAGAGGAGAGGTAGTAAAGGAAAGGAGAGGGAACAGGAGGGGGGGATAGGAAGACAGAATGAAGATAGAAAGAATGGAGAGGAAAGGGAAAGAGCGAATAGGAGGATGAAAACATGTAAAGGAAAGAGAGAGAGAGAGAGAGAGAGAGAGAGAGAGAGAGAGAGAGAGAGAGAGAGAGAGAGAAGGGTATTTCACATACATCAACAGACGAGCCACTCCCCGCTGTGCTTACACCCACTGCCAATAGATAGCGTTAGCGGTGACGCAATCATGTAAACAAACATTCTCTGCCTTACTTTCTCAACCCCGATGATGAGAAGACTTTTGGAAAATACGTCAGAACTGATTTATCGAAATTAATTTTGACGAGGAAGAGTGATGAATGGAATAGTAAGTTTGTAATCGTGAGTGAGATTAAAAACTTCTTTATGGTGAAGATGCGACGGCTATTGGAAATCTATGGCGGGACTGACTCACACTAAGATGGAGTATATGGATTAAGTTTATATTGTGGGACGCCATTGTGAGTTTTTAATAATTTATTGGGATTACAAATATCCTGTCTATGGCTTCCTCGATGATTGTACTGCCATGTCATTACGAAGAGCACATAAAGATTAGGGATTTCAGCTTTATTTACCTTAGAATTAGCTACCTTCATAATAACCAAACCTAACCTAACCTACCCTACCTTACCCTACCCTACCCTACCCTACCCTACCCTACC
>CAUDMG010000372.1:3330000-3475000 GCA_958450375.1 Homarus gammarus
GCTTCATACCGTATCTTTAAATGTTCAAAATGTCGTACTTGTTGTTCGAAATCGTGAATTAACATCGAATTCTTTAAATCTCCCTAACTATCGAATACAATTGGGTAGGTTAGATTAAGTTAGGTTAGGTTAGGTTAGGTTAGACTTGGTAAGATTAGGATAATTTAGGTTAGGTTAGGCTAGGTTAGGTTAGGTTAGACTTGGTAAGATTAGGATAATTTAGGTTAGCTTAGGTTAGGTTTGGTTAGGCTAGGTAAGATTAGGATAATTTAGGTTAGCTTAGGTTAGGTTTGGTTAGGCGAGGTAAGATTAGGATAATTTAGGTTAGGTTAGGCTAGGTTAGGTTAGGTAGGTGTTATAGCCGAGGTTACAACAGTATGGAGACCTTTTAAAGCAAAGATGGAGTACATTTGGAACCTTCTTGTAACCAATACTGGAGCATGAGGTAAAATCTCTTACAGTAAATGTTCGAACACGTTTCGGAGCCACACCGACGACAGTGATCAGCCGTGTTGTGAACCCAGTTGCTGTTTCGAATCCACATATACCAATGATAAGAACTCCTCGGGCCCAGACAAACAGGTGCTAGATTAGGTTTTTGGAACTTTTATCTTAATCCGATGCTATAAACCAGACTTCAAGGTGGAGGGGCCATTGAACACACTCGATCCCTCCCGACCTTCAATTTGCCAATTTACATTTCGTTGAAATTTCTTTTCGAGAAATAGAGATAGACAAAGTTAGTTGTGGGACACTGACTCAGTTGTCGCAGGGTGACCGGACCTCACCATCCCGGGGTGACGTGTTAGCGGAGGCTCCTGCTGTAGTGATCGTAGATATGATTATTTCATTAAGTCTTAAAATAAAACACTGTTTGGAAATAACGGTATTTTATCCTTATTGATATAACTCCCTGTCAATTAATGTATATATGGTAGCATTCAGTTTATTGTATCAAAGTTGTTCCTCACTGTCTTAACTAAACTTAAATTAAGTTAGGTAAGGTTAAGTCAGTTTAGGGTCAATTATATTAGGTTAGGTTAGTACAAAAAAAAAATTTCATACAATTTGTCTTGTGCTTACCAACAGAATGTGTCCATTGTAAAATTCATACTGTAGAATTTTCAAAAAAGAAAATAAATGAAATTACAGTTATGACGCAGGTATCCCCAGCACACCTGGCAGGTGACTGTCATGTTACAAGAATATTTTATATTTGTACCATTTGGCAGAGTCAACCTCTATTTCCTGGAAAAGTTTGGCCAGACTTAATAAGTTATATTTAAGAACATTTTCTATGAAAATTTGTTAATGTTAGACCCCATTCATTTTTTTCTTTTTTTTTCTACTTTTACAGTTAAATATGTTAATATTTACATCAACTTGTGGTACAGTTGTGCTTCATCTTCTCAGTGTGGAAGATGTGTGCTCGCCATAGTTGTGTACAAGTGTCCAACGTTTGGCTTTACTGTGTTAAAATATTTCTTGTGTATTACCACTATTTCATGAATCAGGAGAATTGACTTTTTATACCTCTCTCATCATGTTCACTATTATTAGGTCAGATTTTAGTGGAATTTCACCGACACTCACACTTATAATTTACCGTGTGTGTGTGTGTGTATGTGTGTGTGTGTGTGTGTGTGTGTGTGTGTGTGTGTGTGTGTGTGTGTGTGTGTGTGTGTGTGTGTGTGTGTGTGTGTGTGTGTGTAAGAGACTGGGGAAATACAGACAACCAATAACGAATAAAAACTGAGAGAAATTTGTAAAACTGTTCTAAGAGAAATAATGATGAGGAATACATAGTTCAAAAACAAAATCACAGAAGAATATACATAATGAAGAAACATAATACATAGTAGGAGAGGGATACAGTGTGGGGAGATAATAACCATAATTCTTGATGTATTGAGTAGACAGTACTGTATGGGGGTGGGACATGAACTCTAGAGAGAAGAAACAAACTTGGTGTAAGAAAGTGATGCGTTGACAGCAGTGTGTGGGGTGAGTGGAAGCTAATGAATAAGAATGATATAAAGAGACGTGGAGGTGAGAAACAAGTGTAGGGCCAAGAACAGGTGATGTGGCTATACTGTAAAGAGAGAACGGGAAATGAAGAAATATAATGGTAAAAGTTTATATTTCCTAACTAAATAATAAGAGGGAGAGGGAAAGATAAGAGGATGGGGGTAAAGACGGCACGAGGAGTGATGAGGGGAGGGACATTCAGGAAGCAGCGGTGTGCGTGAAATAATGATGTGAAGTGACAATAACCCCGGCGTAGGGAGTACCACAGTGCAACACACTTTATTGCTATAAGGATAATAAATGAAGAGGAGTAGTGTGGCTGTGAGCTTATTCCCACCGCCTTACTTTAAATGATATATATATTTATTTATATTTGGGGAGCAAGAAACTTGGTGTAATATATCACTACCGGCACAAACCTTTCTTGCACAACCATTTTTAATGAGGCAAAGAATTTTGCAATAATTTCCGAACCGCAAACTCCGATAATGTTGCCAGATGTTGGGGAAGTAATATTGATGATAAAAGTTGCCTTCGTGTGTGTGTGTGTGTGTGTGTGTGTGTGTAGAGAGAGATGAGTAGTAAGTGTGTGTATGTATGTGTGTGTGCAGCACTGGAAAAATCGGATTCCTAAAACTTTTGGACAGTAACGCCCTGGGAATCAGAGAGAGAGAGAGAGAGAGAGAGAGAGAGAGTTCATATTGTAAGCCCCCATAAGTCACACACCGGCTCACTCATCCATCACAGTGCCCGAGATATGGGTCGACTTACCTGTATTTATTATTTTTGTAGGGGGTGTAGGGGTAGGGGGAGGGAGGGGAGGGGGGAGTGGCAGGGAGACTGAGGGGGAAGGGGTCGGAGAGGGGAGGAGGGGAAGGGAGGGGTGGAAGGAGGGTGATGGGGAAGAGGGGTGGAACGGGGATGGAGGGAGAGGAGTGGATGGGAAGGCAAGGGAAAATATTCTATAACTTAGGAAAAGAATAGAAATATTAAGCGGTTTATCATTGCCGCCCACTTTGTTTATTCTACCGCCGCCCACTCTCTTGCCGCCCACCACACACCCACCCACAAACCACCACTAACAATCACAGTACT
Organism: Homarus gammarus; assembly: GCA_958450375.1. NCBI lineage: Eukaryota > Metazoa > Arthropoda > Malacostraca > Decapoda > Nephropidae > Homarus > Homarus gammarus. The sequence continues at coordinate 3,333,124 of CAUDMG010000372.1, forward strand.
ACTACCACCCACATCACCTGACACCATCTCTCAACCACACCGCCATCACCACCCTCACCACACCGCCATCACCACCCTCACCACACCACCCTCACCACACCACCATCACCACCCTCACCACACCACCATCACCACCCTCACCACACCGCCATCACCACCCTCACCACACCACCATCACCACCCTCACCACACCGCCATCACCACCCTCACCACACCACCCTCACCATACCGCCATCACCACCCTCACCACACCACCATCACCACCCTCACCACACCGCCATCACCACCCTCACCACACCGCCATCACCACCCTCACCACACCGCCATCACCACCCTCACCACACCACCATCACCACCCTCACCACACCACCATCACCACCCTCACCACACCGCCATCACCACCCTCACCACACCGCCATCACCACCCTCACCACACCGCCATCACCACCCTCACCACACCACCATCACCACCCTCACCACACCACCATCACCACCCTCACCACACCACCATCACCACCCTCACCACGCCACCATCACCACCCTCACCACACCACCATCACCACCCTCACCACACCACCCTCACCACACCACCATCACCACCCTCACCACACCACCATCACCACCCTCACCACACCACCATCACCACCCTCACCACACCACCATCACCACCCTCACCACCCTCACCACACCACCATCACCACCCTCACCACACCACCATCACCACCCTCACCACAACCACACCACCATCACCATCCTCACCACACCACCATCACCACCCTCACCACACCACCATCACCACCCTCACCACACCGCCATCACCACCCTCACCACACCACCATCACCACCTTCACCACACCACCATCACCACCCTCACCACACCACCATCACCACCCTCACCACACCACTATCACCACCCTCACCACACCGCCATCACCACCCTCACCACCCTCACCACACCACCATCACCACCCTCACCACACCACCATCACCACCCTCACCACACCACCATCACCACCCTCACCACACCACCATCACCACCCTCACCACACCACCATCACCACCCTCACCACACCACCATCACCACCCTCACCACACCACCATCACCACCCTCACCACACCACTATCACCACCCTCACCACACCACTATCACCACCCTCACCACACCGCCATCACCACCCTCACCATACCGCCATCACCACCCTCACCACACCACCATCACCACCCTCACCACACCACCATCACCACCCTCACCACACCGCCATCACCACCCTCACCACACCACCCTCACCACACCACTTGAAGCACCCAAACATAAACCGTCAGATAGACACTTATCAACACACTCTAAGTAAACAACACACTTAAGTATGTCAAAGATAAACTTGTGTACAGAGTTGATTGCAGGGTGACAGGTAAACAAGTAATTATGTCCACACGTTGAGGAAAACTTTTTTTGACCCGTGTTTCCCCTCTGGGTGTGGTGGCAACATTTTTGGCCCCAAGGAGTTGTAAGGGAATTTAATTTTGTTTAATTGCAATACTGTACAGCCTTACTGGGTATAGGTACACGAGATGGAGAAACACACACTCTTAACTTGACTTGTTACGTCGACCATTTTTATAAGCTCCTCTTTCGTGTTGGGTGGAGGTGGTGTGTGGATTAGTGGATCCCATGTTATTGACTTGGCCTGATGTTTTGATTGGTCACCCTTTGTATCTATGCCTCTCAGTCCCTATAAATTCAGTTGCCTCTGAAGGAGTCTTGAATAAAGACAAAAGCTGCTTTGAACACATTTAATGTTTTTGTTAAATAGGCTTAACATTTTAGTTCTATTTTATCGCCACAATTTAAAGGAGATTAATTTTTATACGGTAAAAACAATTTCTGTGTTATATAAACCGCCGTTTACCATCATATATTAGCCTAAGTATACCTAAAGTACGTTAGGTGAGGTCAGGTTTTGAATGAAACTTCATTTGTTCTGTATGTGTAATGAAGGCCTGCATGATCTTCTCTGTGACCTGCAGCGAAAAGTTAAAACAAACAATAGAAGGTATCGCTGTTGGGTAAATATCTCTATTGGTGTTATATATACATGCAGTGTTTGGCCTAATATACTGTACACACACACACACACACACACTCACACACCATACGTAAATAAAAACATCCACGCTGTTTAAACCATATGCAGATTCAAAACACACACACACTCACACACTCACACTAAAACGTATACATGCACATATGGTTGTAGTAGCTAGTAAGATGTGAGAGTGGATCCCATTTATCGGCCCATTAGAGGCAGTAAGGATGTAGCATGCTGTATATTAAGCCTTCGGTGAACAAAGGACTAAACTCTACCGCCTTTACTTCCCCAACGGTAGAGTCAGGTACTCATTTACCGATGAGTGGATTGGTGATGCCCTGGGTGCGAACCAGCATCCTTAAGATAGGAAGATAACGCTGTATTCACTCGGCCACCGCAGCTGGTAATAATATACTGCTCAACATAACAAAGATCACATGCCTTCTTGGACAAAAACTGACACTAGAGTATTGTTCACTACCAGATGTGATGGTGTCAGTTTATTCTCTCCCTCTGTGGTGTGAGTGGATGAAAAGGGTCCATAAACCTCAAAGAAAAAGGTGAGGCGAGGGAGTTAATACGGTGAAGTGGTACAAGACAAGTGAGTGAAGGGTTAAGACAAAGGGAACACACACACTCCCTACATCTGATCTCACTTACACAGTTATGAGTTGAGTCTCGTCATACACACTGACTTCTCTTCGCGGTGTATGTTAAGTCATCACCTTAGAGAGATTAAGATTTCGTCAATAGATGGCAGTGGTGTTGAGCGTCACCTGATAGCACCTCGATGTACAACACTTGTACTGGATGGAATTTAATCTAATGTGTATTTTTATGCATAGAGGAAGTTAACTATACTTTAAGAGCATAAGATAATCAAATTTAGGATGCATTAATGTCCATAGATGGCACTTATACGTACTTGGGCATTATGAAGCATAAGCTAATAATGATTCAGGTAAATAAATGGCACGAGACTCGCCTGGCACCTGCTGGAATGAGTCTCCGGACTGCTTTGTCCACCCATAGTTGGCTCTGTATTATACCATTTAGGTTCAGTAGAGCTTGGAACAGTTGTGGAAGGGAAGGGTCTTGTTCGTGACACAACAAACACTTATCTCTCTCACATTTATCTTTAACTGTTGCTGGACTAAACTCAGTATAGTCTTAGTACTAACTTGTAACGCATTTTAGGACCCCACTTGTTGAAGCGCAGTAATAACACCATAAGGTCAACGCTGTGACATAAATCGTACTCGAATGAAGTCACAGTATTATTATAGTAAGGCTTATATAATATATCCATTGCTATATCACTATATGACTGGCATCAGAGAAAATTATGTTATAGTTTATTAACATTTTGATAGCGACTGATGCTGTGGTCGCTAATGACACTATAGAAAGGGAGCTAATTGTATCATGAATATTTAATCACGTACAAAATTGGTTCATTTACAGAATATTATAAAACGTGACAAAATTAATGTTGATATCATTCCTGTAGCATATTATATATATATATATATATATATATATATATATATATATATATATATATATATATATGCTGATAACCACCAGGAAAGAAGAAAACACGAAGTTCCCAAGCGCTTTCGTGTAATTCACATCTTCAGGGGTGAGTACAGACTAGATGAAAAAACTTCGTGTTTTCTTCTTTCCTGGTGGTTATCAGCATATACCTAGATCACGCGCACCTACAGTGATTTACTTGCATATATATATATATATATATATATATATATATATATATTATATATATATATATAACAAAAAACAAGATCATTTTGACCATTACCTAAGGTGAAGAAATATGGAATATTTATCTTTCTATAGGTTCACATATTTACTGAGCACTCTTAAGCCGCACTACCAGCTATATATTATATAAAGGCTTCAACAACAACCTCTCGCCTCATTTAGTACAACTTGGTGGCGTGTTAGGCCTACCGCGGGCCCCTCCCTAGGTCTTGAGATTTATGTTGTTTCTATGTTTCTGAGAAGTTGTTTAGTGATTAACGATACCTCTTGATATATTTATTTATTTAACTATGTATAATTAACAGAGAGAGAGAGAGAGAGAGAGAGAGAGAGAGAGAGAGAGAGAGAGAGACCACGGACATAAAACTCACAACAATACCTGCCACAGTCGTCACTTATAATGAAATGTTTTCATGATGGGTGAGTAACAGCCCTGCTCTCCTGTCTGTCTGTCAGTCTGTCACTGTCTATTTAATTGCCTAAAACTCGCTTTTTTCACTTGTTTTCATTTAGTCAGTTCAGATTTATTGAACATGTATAAGAATAAACTAGAAATATGTAGTATGAGTTTCTGTTTATCAGTCTGTCTGTCAGTCTGTATCTTTCCGTTTATATAATTCTCGTCTCTCTCTCTCTCTCTCTCTCTCTCTCATAAGAATATAAGAACATAAGAAAATAAGGAGTTTGCAATAGGCCATAAGCTTGTTCAATTCTGCCTTTGTTTATTATTTCAAGTGAACGTCTTTCTCTATGTCAGTCAGTTGGTTCATCTGCCTCTCGGGTTGTATACAACTCATCTGCCCTCTCGACCAATCTCAATATTGTTTGATAAATATTTCAGATTCCAATTCGCTGTCGTTTCCAGTTTTTCCCTTACTAAGTTGATTGTTTACTTATCCAGACACGTGGCTTAATTGACATCCCGTTTGTTAACATGAGTGAGCGGGACACGTGATCCTTCCTCTAAAAATAAACAACAACAAAAAACGCAAAAACTGTCTCACATTCTAAGCTACAACAAAAAGATAACGACTGAAATATTGCCATAATTACAGAGACATTCTACCGTAACATTAAGGCCCCTTTTCTTGTCCCAGTTACGACAGACAAAGAGACACGAATTGACGAACGAAACTTTGAGAATACCAAAGTCCACCGACATCCAGGATTGCTTACACAGCCAGATATGTTTACAGGTATTTACGCATCTGTTTCCACCGCTTCTCGTTATCTCCATTTTAGAGAGAAGAATAAGCCTTCTGGTTTACCTTTATGTGCAAACAATTTTATATTTTCTTTTGCAGTGATATTGGTCAATCCAGAAACGACTTTACAGGTAAATACAGGTACAAATATAGGTAAAAAATTTTGTTTGATGGTTATTACGAAATGACAGCTATAGGTACATGTACAGGTATAAATACAGGTGCAAATCTAAGTACAGGTATAAACAAAGGTACGGATACAAATATAAATAAAGGTACAGATACAGATAGTTACAGAGAGAGACATAAACAAAGGTACAGAAACAAGTTACAGTTGCAGACATAATAACAACACCCAAGAGGTGCAGAGGCTCAATGTACTGTACCTTTCTGGTTTTAAAAGACACGTGAAGAGGATGAGTGTGTGTCAGTGTGTAATGGACGCGAGGTACGGATGCAGTACAGCTGACGTGATAGATTATAGTATTTTCTGAACGATTTATGAAGCAGCAAGGATATCTGGTCATAAGACAGACTGACAGACAGACAGACAGACGTAGAAACAGAGAGACAGTGGCTAACAACAGCTGTGGACAGGGGTCGTCAGGTAGCTGGTGTTACTCGGTGTACATAAATGTATACAGGAGAAATTCACTGTTTTGGTGAGTGTTGTGTGGCGCATCCTGGTGAGGGAGAGAGGGAGGGTAGGAGAAGGGAGGTAGGGAGAGGAGAAGGTGGGGAGAGAGGGTGAAAGGGAGGGGAGAAGGGAGGTAGGGAGAGAGAGAGAGAGGGAAGGAGTTGGGGAGGGGAGCAGGAGGTAGAGAGAGAGGGGGGGGGGGAGAGGTAGCGGAGAAGAGAAGAACGTAGGGAAGGTGTGGAGAAGGATAAGGGAGGATGAGATGTAAATGGGGAGAGGAAAGAGAGGAAGGAGAGGGGGGGAGGAGAGAGGTGTTTCTCAGCTCCACTAAGATGTAAACACTCGACTGCATCTCTCAACAAGTGCCCTCATTATGGCCTCCAAGTGGGCGTGTGAGGCCAAGGGAGGGCAGTAAAGGGAAGGGAAAGGAGTGGGGAAGATGGATGAAGAGGTAAGGGGAAATGGAGGAAATGAGAGAGAGAGAGAGAGAGAGAGAGAGAGAGAGAGAGAGAGAGAGAGAGAGAGAGAGAGAGAGAGAGAGAGAGAGAGAGAGAGAGAGAGAGAGGACTTGGGATGGGAGGATAGGCTTGGTGGAGGAAGGGGAAGGAAGAGAGGTGAGGGGAAGGAAGGGGAAGTGAGGGACAATGAAAGAGGGGAAACAAGGAAAATTTAGAGGAAAAGAAGCAAATAAAAGTAAAATAAAGGAAAAAGAAGAGGGAAAATAAGGAGAAGTGGGAGAATGGGTAAATTTATCCTGGTAAGGTAAAACATCCAAGGGTTGTGGGTGAATGATCCTTCAAGTGGACGGTAGGAGGAGGAGGAGGAGGAGGAGGGGGGGATGGGGGAGGGGTGTTGCAGTGGAAGGGAGGGTGAGGGAGGTGTGTTGGAGGGAATTGAAGGAGGGGATTGGAGTAGGAGAAGAAAGAGGAGGGTTGAGGGAGGAAGAGGAGGAAGGAGAGGGATTTGGAAAGGAGGAAGGGGGGCTGAAGGATTAAACCTTTATCTCCCCATTTCACTATCTACTCCCTATTTACTGAGCATCAACGACGAAAACTAATTCCATTCATACCTATTTCTCTTATTTCATCATATATTCTTTATTACCTATTTACTACCTGTCATCCTATTTTATATATATTTACCCATTTACTCCCAATAACTCCTATTACCCCCCCCCCCACCACAATAGAGCCTTGGAATAGCGTCATTAGTTAGCTGTCTCGAGATATTCACAGCTTGTTTTTGAAGTTTAGTAGAGCGTAGACAACCCCCAGTTCACGTCGACTCCAATAGCATCTATCTTGGTTTAGCTGATATGAAAGCTAAGTTGCTTTTCTAAACGGTGTGGGAGTTAGCTGTTTATAGCGAGGTGAGCTAGATCTATGTATAGCTCACTGACTGATTGATTACCTTACTGAATGATCCGCTGGAAGACTTTAGCTGCCTATTAATTATTATTATTATTATTATTATCATTATTATCTAATAGGGAAAATAACCCTGATTCTTTAACTCAAATTTGTTAAAGCCAGGGGTTAAAGAGACGCTCGCCCATAACTCGTGATGGTTGTAGAGTCAACTGACGTTATGAATGAGGTGCATCTTTATCACTGGCTGGTGACTGTATCAATACTTATGGGTGACGCCCGCCTGCATACACTGTATATATAGCAGCATCAGAAGGTAGAGATTAGTGTTACTTCTGGGAAATGTCTGCACCTGAGGTAAACATCAGGTTACATATATAATATAGTAGAGAATAAGTTTAGTAATACTTATAGGGGGTGCCCACATACACAACACTTCACATATATAGTGTAGCATCAGAGAGTTCTGCTTCGATGTCTTTACCAACAGCGTGGCTTAGTGATACATATGGAGAGTCTACGTAAATAGCTCATACATAAATGTTGTATTATCAGGAAGTGTTTTATAACTGGACAGCTTAATCAGTGACTAGATCAATCAATATTAAAGACAAGTTCCTCTCTATAAGACCAACCATAAAGGTAACAGAGCGAGAAACTGACTTCCAACTAGCGGATTTATCGATGATCAGCTACGTCAATATTTATAGGTGTCCAGCGTTCTCCTACAGAGCCACTCGTTAACATGGCCGCATCAAAAAGTAATATCTAATTGGTTGGATTTGTCAACGGCAGACTTTATCAGCATCAATAGAAAGCATCTTCGTACACAGCAGATCACATAACATATATTAACTTAACTTTGTATGAAATATTTGCTCGGGGTTCTTATGAATTCGTGGGGAAATACTGTACCTGTACTTTTACACACCTGTACCGTATTGTCAAGGCTGTAATCTATAACTTCACCTCATGAGATTTGCATCACCTGTAATCTATATCTTCACCTGTGTTAATGTTTCTTAATAAATTGCTCCAACTTGAGTCTAGTAATAGGAATCATAATGTAATATTTTGACCATAAAGAAATAAATTTAATATTACTTACGCATAATACATTAATGATTTATTCTAAGTATTAACAATCTAAACAAGAATCAGAGTTTAGCGGCATCCACACTTGTCTGCTAAGTGTAAGACCTGAGACACACACCACAGTATGCTAAGTATTGGGAGACGCGTGTCGTTGGTGTGTAGCACATCAATTATTTGGACAAGTTATCTCAAACATTGATCCAGAAATATCCCTCTCTCTTGACACACGGGCTTATATTATACTGCACACACACACACACACACACACACACACACACACATACACACACACTTGTAGACCTACTCCTTATGTATATCTGCTTCACGTGTCGTCATCCAGGTAGGAAACATCAATTATAGTGAAAACCTCCATATAACGGACTTCTCTCCATACAACCCACAATATAATGGACTTTCATATCTATATAGTTCGTTAAATAGAGGTTCCATATATTACCTCTCCCGATACGCTGGCCTAAGTACATAAATACTGTTTCTCTCAACATTAACCGTACAGGCCGCAGCTTCTCGGCATATCAGCTGATCTACCATCGTTATATATTATTGTTATATACTGTTATATATATCAAATATATCCCTGTGTATCAAGACATGGCTTAAATTACCTCAAAAGTAGGCCTGTGTTAAGTAAATTGAAAGTAGGGTAATTAATAAAAAAAATATATAAAAATAAATAAATAAATAAATTAAAAAACTACCGGGTATATTAAGAAAAAAGTTTGTAAAAAGATTTGTTTTTTAAGTAAATCTAAAAGTATGTTAATTAAATAAAAACATGTTAAGTCGATTCAAAAGTAAGTTAAGTAAAAATATAAGTAAATGTAAAAGTATGTCAAGTAAACAGACCCAGACGCCATGACGTGTGAGCCTCAACCATCTCGATAAGTTATCCTATACAGACGTCTTGATGTACCTGTATATATATACATCCCTTCACGTGTAGGTGTTTATATATAACCTGGTGTCCTCTACTGACGTAAACCCTTGGAGCACGATGGTTTAACCCTTTAAGGTAATGGTTTAACACTTTGATGACGATGGTTTAGTCCTTTAAGGTTTAAGGTAATTGCTTAACACTTTGATGACGATGGTCTAACCTTAAAAAAATAATGGTTTAACCCTTTGATGACGATGGTTTAGCCCTTTAAGGTTTAAGGTAATGGTTTAACACTTTGATGACGATGGTTCTAACCTTAAAATGTAATAGTTGAACCCTTTAATGACGATTGTTTTACCCTTTTGAGAACGCTGGTTTAACCCTTTGATGATGATAATTTAACCCTTTGATAACAACGGTTTAACCCTCTCATCCTCAAAGAGCTAACCCCTCGAAGCGATTTTAATATACATAGTTTGTTTTAATCAAGTGCTGATAATTTACGGAATTCATTTGTAGGGGGAATATTTTACGAGTTGTGAGTCGATGGTGTTTGTAAATATTATTCATTGAGTTGTATGATATTTGAGGCTGGATTATGAGAATTGTGAGTGCGTGTTGTGAGTGCGTGTTGTGAGTACGTGTTGTGAGTGCGTGGTATTGTGAGTTTGTTTTTGGTTTGCTATATGATCAACGTTTACAGTGTTGTAAGGTTATGACACAACAAACCCCATACATTATTATGGTGAATTCACAACCCAACAAATTTTATCGTATCTGTTACACTAAAAACTACATTATCAATTAAACAACACTAAGAACCAGGTTGTATTCCCGCCTTAGTGCATCGAGTAATACTATATAAAGGTTACACAGACAAGTGACGAGATATAATACAAATAATGGCAACATATCTCCACTACCGATAGTCACTAGATGAAAAAATAAATCATCTGAGTGTAAAAAAAAAAATATGCTCATTAAATTTCAAGATAATTGAACCAAAATAGAAATAGTGGTAATCAAAAAGAGACAAGAAGAGAGATATAAGTCTTCTCTTGTGTGTGAAGAGACATAATAATCTGGGCCACAGTACGGACAGATAAAAAGCTGTTGTTAGAAAAGAGAATTGCTCACTGTGGCATCATAAATTCACGCCGCCTGAGATGATAACAGAAGACAGAAATGACGTCCGGAGAGACACCTCGAGTCTCGCAAACCTGAGCACCTCAAAATGGGAACCTTAACTCACGCACCTCAGCCTGGGAACCTTAACTCACGCACCTCAGCCTGGGAACCTTAACTCACGCACCTTAGCCTGGGAACCTTAACTCACGCACCTCAGCCTGGGAACCTTAACTCACGCACCTCAGCCTGGGAACCTTAACTCACGCACCTCAGCCTGGGAACCTTAACTCACGCACCTCAGCCTGGGAACCTTAACTCACGCACCTCAGCCTGGGAACCTTAACTCACGCACCTCAGCCTGGGAACCTTAATTTAGAAACGTTAACTCGGGGACATCAATTTAAAAACCACCTCAAAAACAACAATTTCGGAAACTCAACTCAAAACACATTAATTAGGGACTTATGCTCGGGGGATATCAAATTAAAGACCCCAACTTGAGGGGGACATCAATTTAGGAACGTCAACTTGAGGAGAGGAAGGGGGAGGAGGAGGGGGGGGCAACAGGACGTCAACTCAAGGACGTCTCCCTTCTTCTCCACCAGCTGTCGCATCCCAGAACGTCGACGAGACAAAACTCCCACGATAACTTGTGGCATATGTCAGTGATTGTGGCGGAGGAAAGAGTGAGGGAGGGCGCAAAATTGGGGTGTGTGTGTGTGTGTGTGTGTGTGAGTAAACAATTAGACACAAAAACCAATAATTTTCGACTGATGACACATAACCCAATTTGTTCTGTCTTTATGAATAAGGAAATCAAGAAAAATAAGGATGTTAAGGACTTTAAGTTGGTCGTAATTGGGCGTCTATTTGTGTTCGCCAATTCAAGGTATTGACGAATGCTCCAGGAACTCAAAATTCTCGTATCATTGTGTAAGTGTTTGGTAACAATAATGACCCGCGAGAGTGTTTTGGTGGTCACGTCGACAAGTTACTAGGGTACATAATTATATAACCCACCTAATTACTACTGCTACTACAAATATTAATATTATTTTACTACTACTATTTTTTTACTATTACTACTACTAATCGACTACTTTTTGTGGTCTCGAACCTCCCCTTATATACTACTACACTGTTACTATCAGTCCTACTACTACTACTGCATCCCTCAATTCTTTCCATTCCTCCCTCAATTCTCTCTCCCTCTCCTCTTACTCATCTCTACCCTCTCCCTCCCCTCTTCCCATTTACTCATCTCTCCCCTCTCCCTCCAATGTCCTCCCTCGACAGAAACACATGTGTAAGTTTCTCTCATGTAGTCGGACACACACACACACACACACACACACACACACACACACACACACACAGCCTCATAAAACAGCCATCGATAACCATCACTTCATAACACCAAAAATAAAACAAAAGTAAAATATAAAAAAGTAAAAAAAAAGTCCGTTTGAAAAATATATAGACCAAAGTATAAATAAAAATTATATAAAAAAATAACTGAACAAAATCCTGATGATCAAAACACAAACCAAAAAGTAATACACGAGAAGAAAATAATTTTAAAAAAGTATGAAAAATAAAACGCAAGAACTAAAAAAAAGAAAACCTTGAACACCATCATTGCAAAATACCAAGGCTATAACCACAATTTCAACCTCATAAAAGCAAGTTAAATATCTCACCGAAAAAGCTGGTGATATAAGAGCAAAAAAAAAAAAAATTAGCTTGAATTAACATACAATTTACATACCTCTCAAATCAGAGTAAAAATATCGTCTCCCTCTCACAGATAAATCCCGTTTTCTGTTCGTGTAAACATTTGGGAGATCTAATGTGCCTATGACTGTGTGTATGTGGGGGGGGGGGGGGGTTCATGTATGTACTTGTAAATGTATGTGTGTGTGTCTACTACTACTACTACTACTACTACTACTTGCCGACGTAACATCAAACTACTAATAGCTACAGTTTATCCTCTTCCACTTGACCTCACTCTACTTCCTCCCTTTCTCTCCTCTTCTCTCACCCTTTCTCCTACTTCCCTACTCTCACTCTCTTTTCCTCCCCCTTGCTCTTCTTCACTCCCCTTACTCCATATCCCCCTATATTTCTACTCTCTCTCCTCTCCTTTCCTCCCTGTCCCTTACCCTCCCCTTCACCCTCTCCTTTCCTTCTTCCCTCTCCCTCTTTTCTTTCCTTTCTCCCTCCCCTTCCTCCTCTCCGTCTTCCCCTCTGCCCTCCCCCTCCTCCCCACTCTCACATTTCAGGATAGTTCACAAGTTACTACTTCCCCCTCTGTATTTCTCTCTTTATCTCTCTTCTCCCTTCCCTCCCTCTCTCCTTCTCCCTCCCCCCTCTCCCTCCCTCCCTCCCCCCTCTCCCTCCCTACTAGAGTTTACCATCACTTATTCATGTTGTTTACCTCTTTCAAGTAACTCATTATCATCGGTGTTAATTACATGTATAAGTTAATTATCCTACGTATCTCCCTACCTAGTGGACTACACCTTCACTTAATTATGTTACTGATGAATGTTACTTACGTGTATTAACTACTACTACTACTACTACTACTACTACAACTACTACTATATACCTCTACCTCCGTACAGTTAGTTAAATTGGCAAACATTACCTGTCACTTTGAACGTAGATATATCGTTCACTAAAATAAAGTCAAAATGTACAGAGAATTGCACATAAATACGAACAATATTGGTTATTTTTCATCCAACTAATATTTTACACCCAAAATATAATACTGTATATAAATCCTCAGTACACATGTTTTTACTATGATCCGTTTACTATCCTTAATGTTAAATTTGGTAAATATATTGGGTCTTACGATTGAATTGATATCTAATAGTAACACTGGAAGATAGAAAAAGTATTTGTTATAGTTAGATATATTCAAGGATATAAATTGACGATAAATATACTAAACATAACCTAAGATATATTAATAATCCAAAGTATAATATTTCACTGTTAAAGGAACTAAAAATCCATAATATATTTAGGTTTACTCCTCGATGTTTAAGTCTTATGAGGTATTTCCGGTCTAATTTATTGTACCGTAATATAAGCGACCAGAGAGATGTGTTTTATTTATGGTTCCTGGTGAGGTTTGTTCACTATCTATCTAACTATCTATCTATCTAACTATCTATCTAACTATCTATCTATCTATCTATCTATCTTACTTATCATTAGCAGCCTTGACACAAACGTAGCAGGGAGTTGGCATATGTTGATAACAACCTGAAAAGAGAAAAAAAAAAACACAATATTAAATTATGGGATTTTGGAGAGAGAGAGAGAGAGAGAGAGAGAGAGAGAGAGAGAGAGAGAGAGAGAGAGAGAGAGAGAGAGAGAGAGAGAGATGCATACAGTACTGTGTACAACCAAAATTAAGCAACTTTAAATATTGTAAAGACGTACATGAATATATATATATATATATATATATATATATATATATATTATATATATATATATATATATATATATATATATATATATATATATATATATATATATATGCATACACACACACACATTCCCCGCATCAGATCATAAATAGTACTTGAGGCAGAGCCGGAAAATTATACCAATAATTATTTCACCTCAACCCTTTGAACCACGAAGACACAGACACACAAACACATGGACACAGACACACACAAACACTCACACGGAAACCAAAGAATACATGATGTAGAAATATTTTCTCTCGACTAAAACTTTATATTAAGCCATCAATATCTGGACAAATAAACAAACACACTGTGTACTTAACCCTCAAATTCCTGGTCCAACAAACAAAGAAACAAATAAAAACAAACAAACAAAGACTACACCATTCTCACTTACTGTACAATAAGCCTTCAAACACACAACACTATCTGAACTTTTCTTCCTTTCTATTTGTAAATATAAACCAACCAATACACAAGTAAAGGACTAACTCACTCCGCCGTCTATTAACGCACCATCCCCCCCCCCCCCCATCTGTCTTGTGCTTGTCGCCATTAATCTATTTTGTCCCAAGGGTAAAAAAAGTGAGATGTTTCCTACTGCGAATTTCAAATCCTGAGGAAGAGAAATTCGGTAACGGTTTTAACGGCTGCAGTAATCTGAATTTGAATTTCTAACGGTATTACGTTTTAAGGAATAGAGGTATATATATAAAAAAAAAAATGTTGGACGCACATATTTGAATATTTTACACGAGTTAATATCTGGAAATAGGAAGCGGCTTAACATTACAGTATTTATTTTGGAATTTTTCAACGGTTTAACTTTGGAACTACAAATTGCCTTGTTTGACGAGCGTATCTGAACAGTAATGCGTTAAACCGTCGGGAATTTAAGTAATAAACGATTTAATGGTAAAGATATTTGAATTTGAATGTTCTAAAGGATAAGGTTATAAAATACAACCAAACGTAGCTATTTGTTAATGAATCGGGAGACTGTCACACTATTTTCTTATACGGACAGACAGATAGACAGAAAGACACATACTGGCGGACGGACAGGTGGACAGAAAGAAGTACAGACAATTAAAACAGACATCTAAAATATTCGTTGGGTTATTTTTCTCTTTAAATATGAAAATGGTCGAACCTCGGTACATTATCAACGCCATTTTGCCCAACATCACTTATCTCTAATCTGTGAGTTATAAACCACCCTTTTAGCTCTGTCCCCCAGTTAGTTATGGGGTGCAGTGGCAGAGCAGATACAGACCTCTTGTCCTAAGGGTCTTTGGTTCCATCCCAGGATTTCCCAGTTGGTGAAGTGAAGGAAGCCGAGTGCAGTACCGGCCATACTGCCTCCTGACGTACACTCGGGGTCAAAAATTCACCCCCGTCCAAAATGAAGACGAAACAGTCAGGGTAAATCAGTTCGGAGATTCATTCCGTGACTCAGTTTCACCACGGGGAGCGAACTATTGTCCGACAAAGTTTTAGAATAGGACTAATCTTTACCTTCACTGTGTCGTAGTTTAAATGGGCCGGTTATACACGTTCTCACATCTCCAATTATGGACATATTTAACTTAAGAAAAGTTTGAAATACTCTCTTTGTGTCGTGGCTTAAGTGAGTCAATTAGATGCGTTCTCAGATCTCCAGTTAAGAGAACGTTTTAATTATGCTAACCTTTGAGAATCTGTATTTGTGTCAGAGTTTAAATTAAGGGAAATATTGGACACACGGACCACTGAGAATCTATCTTTGTGTCGTAACTTAATTGAACCACTTTGGGATATTTTATGAAACTGAGAGGCTGTGATGTAGGCCCTTTCCCTTATGGGCCCCAGTCTTAATGGCTTCCAAAAATAATGGGTCCAAGTCCTAATGAGGTACAATATTACTGAACCTCAATCTTATTTATTAGGGTAGTTTGGTGTAACTGCCCTCACTACCCGGAACGGTACTTAAGGCCATTGGAACCCACTGTAAAGGAACATTATTAAGAGTGCCATCCATTTGACCTGAAATTGGCAGCATGAAGGCGGATACGAATGACATTTGTGTGTTTATCTCTGTCTTGAGGATGTGCGAAGTGAGGGAAACACCCGAGCGGGAGTCTGTTTTTTGGGGGCTATTATGTAAACATTTGGCCCGAGCGAGACTCACCTCACAAACACTAGAGCGGAGGGATTTGTAAACATTGGATTTTTATAAGGTGATATCACAAGGTAATACATTCTTTATTGTGGTTAGAGTTATCCGTCTATCTATCCGTCAATTTATCTATCTATGTGGCTAATCGTCTCTCTCTTTCTTTCTATATATCTTTTTCTATCTCTCTCTCTCATTGTATATGATTCTCTTTATCTACCTTCGACTTCTTATTTGCCAATTTTGTCTCTCACTCGTTTTACCTCCCTCTCTTTCTTTCTTTCTTCTTCTCTCCCTCTTTCTCCCTCTTACTCGTGATCTTAACCATATACGAGCTTTACTCTCTCCTGATAATGGAGTTTTATGAGCTCAAATACGTCATTGTCACTCATGTATACTACAAAGTCAATATCTTGTCTTTATTTAAGTTTATCAAGTTGAATAAAAAACTAACACAAACAAATTCTTGAATTGTTTGTCACCAAGAATTTGCCTGATAATTAAAACAAATTCACTTTTAGATCCACCGAACTTCTGGCAGCAAGATGGAAAGGAATTAATATAGAGAAATAGGAATGGTAGTATATTATTCTTGCAGGTCAATAGTCACAGGTTTGATTCCCGACCGAAGTGGACGATTGGGTTCCCTCCTTGTACGTTTATAAGTAAATTAATACATTATCTCTTGTGTTTACCTATGGTGGAACCCTGTACTGTATAGTGTATATGTCCCCCCACCAGTAACCCTCACTTTCACTCACACTCTCTCTCCCTCAGCCTCCCATTCTCACTCTTTCCCCCTTCACTCTCACTCTTCCCCCCCTCCCTCTCACTCTTCCCTCAACACACAAGTGCACCTGAGCGACCTCTCTTGTACCCATAGTAAAGATAAGTGTTGATGGCAGACCCCCACCCTGGTCACACTTCTCCACTACCCTACCATAAAGGAACTACCACATCTTACTCATTATATTCTCGCTATTAAAATACTGTAGTGGTGTCTCGTGTTATGTTACAAGCCTGTATTTAATTATATATACTAACACACACACACACACACACACACACACACAGTAATTTATATATACATACAGTGGGGCATTGGTAAACAGGACATATTATTGCACCTGTCCATGGATGCTCGCTCGCTCTCTTTCTCTCTCTGCCACCTCTACTGACCTGAGATCAGAGACGCTATCCCAAACAACTTCCGTCACTGAATAAAGATGACCTCTCCCCTGGTCACGGTAAGTGTCAGAAGTAACCTGAACAGAAGTCACCTCAGGTCATTTTACGTGATGATCAGGTTAGGTTAGGTTAGGTTAAGTTAGGTTTAGGGTGTTTAGGTTAGGTTAGGTTAGGTTAGGTTAGGTTAGGTTTCGGGTGTTTAATCACCAGGTAGCTGGTCATGGCGGTGTGATACGTGACCGGTGCCCGGATAAGTGCATGGCTCATAACTGTTGAGATTTACATACGAAAGTTTTAATTTAAATATCAAGGAATACAGACTAAATATAGATAGATAGACAGACAGTCTGAGAGAGAGAGCGAGCCCGCCGTAACACACGCCGCTACAAATAATCATTCACATTAACCATTTTTTTCAGTAAATATCGTAATATTAGAAATAATGAATAAATAATACAGTCATTTCATTCACTTTTATCTATGTAATATCATCCCTTTATTAGTTTATACCATTTCATTACCTATACACGTGTACATTATAGTCATTTTACTATATATATTACTATTACGGGTTTTTATATAAATATTTACAAGTGAAAAAAACATATACATTTCCGTACTAATGTTTTCAAAATAGATTGACTAAGTTTAGAGTATTTTGTATGTCAGAGAAACGTTATTAGTGAGAGAGAGAGAGAGAGAGAGAGAGAGAGAGAGAGAGAGAGAGATAATGTGTAGCAGTATCTAAGCAGCTTACATGAAGAACAATCTTTTGGGTGATGGTTGAGCCTGAGTTTAGTACGACAGCTTACGGCCAGGAGCTCGGCGTGTGTGTGTGTGTGTGTGTGTCTCCCTCTCACCCACGTTCCCTCTCATCCTCCATAACCTAACCTATCCTCTCCTAACCCCCCCCCCCCCCACTTCCCCTACCCCCACCAACAAAAACAATAATAAAAAAAAAAAACCAATTTCAGTAAATGGCTGGAATAAATTAGAGCGTAAAAATTTCTACACGCTGTTAAATTTGAATCTCCTTCGAGGGACATATATGGGAGGGGAGAGGAAGGGGGAGAAAGGAGGGGAGAGGGGAAGAGTGTAGGGGAGAAACATGAGATAAGGGAGAGGGAAAGGAGAAGTGAAATGAAGAAAGAAAAATGGGCTCCAGCGATAGAGAAAATAGAAGGGGAAGGATAGAGGGAAAAGGGAGGGGAAAAAGAGGAGAATAGGGGTGAAGAGGAGAGGAGAAAGGGAGGGAGGAGAGAAGGGGGAAGGAAAATGTGGTAACCTTAATTCCATATTCTGTTCCAGGAGTATTATTCCCTCTCATCCCTCTCCCTCTCTCGCTATCCTCTTCCACACACTCTTCTCTCCCTCTTCCCTGGACCTTACTCTCCCACTTTCCCCTCTACTCCCTCCTCTCCTTCTCACACACTCTCACTCCCCCACACACCTACACAACCACCCTCACTCCCCCCACACACCCACACGACCACCCTCACTCCCCCACACACCCACATCACCATCCACACACCCACACCACTACCTTCACGCCCCCACACACCTACACAACCACCCTCACTCCCCCACACACCCACACCACCACCCTCACTCCCCACACACCCATATCACCACGCTCACTCCCCCCACACACCCATACAACCACCCTCACTCCCCACACACCCATATCACCACCCTCACTCCCCCCACACACCCACACCACCACCCTCACTCCCCCACACACCCACACCACCACCCTCACTCCCCCCACACACCCACACCACCACCCTCACTCCCCCCCACACACCCACACCACCACCCTCACCACCCTCACGCACCCACACCACCACCCTCACTCTCCCACCACCACCCTCACTCCCCCACACACCCACACCACCACCCTCACCACCCTCACACACCCACACCACCACCCTCACTCCCCCCACACACCCACACCACCACCCTCACTCCCCCACACACCCACACCACCACCCTCACTCCCCCCACACACCCACACCACCACCCTCACTCCCCCACACACCCACACCACCACCCTCACTCCCCCCACACACCCACACCACCACCCTCACTCCCCCCACACACCCACACCACCACCCTCACCACCCTCACGCACCCACACCACCACCCTCACTCTCCCACCACCACCCTCACTCCCCCACACACCCACACCACCACCCTCACCACCCTCACACACCCACACCACCACCCTCACTCCCCCACACACCCACACCACCACCCTCACTCCCCCACACACCCACACCACCACCCTCACTCCCCCACACACCCACACCACCACCCTCACCACCCTCACACACCCACACCACCACCCTCACTCCCTCACACACCCACACCACCACCCTCACTCCCCCACACACCCACACCACCACCCTCACTCCCCCATACACCCACACCACCACCCTCACTCCCTCATACTATCCTCCTCACATCTGTCTCTCCCCATTCATCACACATCATTGCCCATTTCTCATAATTTCCTCTCATTCCCTTCCATGTTCCCTCCCTCCCCCCCCCCCCCCCCCCCACCCACCCCACCATGATGCAATTAACCCAGATTCTCAAATGGTTTATATGGTAATAATTCCTTAACTAGATTCTCAAATGTTCATAAGTTAATAATTCTTTCCATTAACTTAAGAAAGAGTTAGTAAGTTCTTTCGTAAAGGTTTATACGTTAAGTTTCTCCTATAACCGGAGTCTTAAACCTTTCTAAGTCAATTTGCTTCTCTAACTTATTTATTTATTTTTTTAACCATAACTGGACGTGTTAAGGAAAACTATACTTAATTTTTGTTGCGTTACGATGATTCTCAAAAGTTAATACGTAAATTGTTTTCTTAAGTGGATTCTCGAAAAATTCACATGGCAATTTTCCCCTTAACCTGTGAACGTTAATTATGCTTCTTTAACTTAAATCAAGCAGTTAAGGTAGAATCAGAGGTCAACACTTACGAGGAATATTCACCTTAACAACCTTAGAGTGCTGGTCAGGACCCAGGTGTCGGGGGGCATGACACACAGCCTTGTTCCCAGGGCTCCCCCGACCATAAAATGTATCCTAACTATTACCAACATAAACATTTTTGGGGGTTTGAATTATATCCCTGTATTGTATGTGTACCTTTACTTGGTGTTTATAATGTTATCTTTGAGTGTTTACAGTAGCTACAGTACATAAATGACCGGTAGTACTGAACACGGTAATTTTGTTGGGGCCTGTATATATATATTGTGGGTTACTTCTACCAAAGTTTGTTATTGCTGGCAAATATTAAGAGAAATTCCTTGCACAAGAAATTCATTTCTAGAGAGGGGGGATGCCACTCTGAGTAGCCAGTGTGTTTATTAAGCCGGGCAGAGAGAGAGAGAGAGAGAGAGAGAGAGAGAGAGAGAGAGATAAATACAGCCAGATGGATAAAACGATAAACAGACGCACACATACATAGATAAACGGAGAAAGACACAGACAGACAGAAAGAAAGACAGACAGACAGACAGACATATATATATATATATATATATATATATATATATATATTCCGAAAAAAATAAAATAAATAAATATAAATAAATAAATAAATCCATCAAATTTATAAGGTTAAGTCAAAACACTATGTCCTACGAAGCACAACAATGAATACAGACTGCCAGACAATAAAGGTGGAGGCACAGAACAGTGTCTTGCCGTCACCATGGAGACTGGCCGGCCCATTGACCCCCTTTAAATATAGAGGACAATAATCTATTATAGAACTGGAGCGGCATCTTGGTAGCTTACGAGGATGGCGAAACTTTTACCCACATTTATTTTTATATTGTTCAAGTAATCGCGTTGATAAACTGTATGTACGGAGGAGACGGAAGGACATACAGAGTAGACGGGATAGACGGGAGTATGTAGTAAATGGACGGACGGACAGACGGACACTATTCTCACACACTGTAATTTTATCGTCTATTTAATGTGATAAATAAACAAGATGGGCAACTGGTATGACTTGAACACATTTACCAACAGGCGGGTTACCTTAATTATATGTTAATGTGAGGTTTTATTCATAAGTTACTGATGCATGCGTGTATGTTCATTCCTTTGTTAATATTTTAAGGTCTATACATACATACATACATACATACATACATACATACATACATGCATACATACATACATACAAATAAATCTACTGATACAAGTCATTCCAGTGCTGAGGAAACAAAGATTTACTGTAACTAATATTATTTTTTATTTTGTAAAATTATTCCCTTTTCTGGTTGTTTCTGTCGGTCTTCCTTAACTGTCTGTCTACTTCTTCTTCCCCTTCCTCTCTCTGCTCCCTCTCTTTTCATCTCTCCATACATTCTTCTTCCCTCTCTTTTACTCTTTCCTCTTCTCTCTCTCTCTCTCTCTCTCTCTCTCTCTCTCTCTCTCTCTCTCTCCATATTCAAATAAGGGACACGAACCTTGACTTAATTTTAGTCTTAATAAACTTCTAGGTGTAGCAGGAGGAGAGATGCAACATACCGTTAGAAACTGGTTGTGTAGGAGGAGAGGGAGAGGGAGAGGGAGAGGGAGAAGGAGAGGGAGAGGGAGAAGGAGAGGGGTGAAAGGGAAGGAGGAGAGGATGATTGGAGGGTAGAGGGAAGGAAGAATATGATGGAAGGGGGAGGGAGAAGAGAGGGGGGGGAGGGAATAAGATGGAGTGAGAGGGAAGGGTGGCAAGGACAGAGGGCGGAGTGTGGGAAGAAGGAATGAGAGAAGAGGGGGGAGGGAGTAAGGTGTGGTTGGAATGGATTAGAATTAAACCATAAGATGTTTCTGTAACTAAACATTGTAAGATTGGCATTATAAACACACACACACACACACACACACACACACACACACACACACACACGATACAAATCAGAATAACTTAACTACGAATTGAACGAAACTATAATAATTCCTCTCGGTATCTCTCCTTTATGCCGCTTTCCCCACGCTCCTCTCCTTCTTCCCACGCTCCTCTCCTTTTTCCCACGCTCCTCTCCTTCTTCCCACGCTCCTCTCCTTCTTCCCACGCTCCTCTCCTTCCCACGCTCACGTCTTTCTTCCCACGCTCCTCTCCTCCTTCCCTGCTCCTCTCCTTCTTCCCACACTCACGTCTTTCTTCCCACGCTCACGTCTTTCTTCCCACGCTCACGTCTTTCTTCCCACACTCACGTCTTTCTTCCCACGCTCACGTCTTTCTTCCCACGCTCACGTCTTTCTTCCCACGCTCACGTCTTTTTTCCCACGTTCATTTTCCGGGCCGTGAACTTTGAAATTGTGTCATAATGTATACATATTATACTTTCTACTTTCTCTCTTTTACTTTCTCCGCCTTCTGTGTTATATCTTTCTCCTTTCTTTTATCTTTTTTCTGCTCCCACTTCTCTCTCTCTCTCTTATCACTTCCATGTCTCTCCACTCGTACTTTTGTAATGTTTCTGTATTCGTAACCTCTTTCTGTGTATGTGCATGTGTGTGTCTGTCTGTATGTCTTTAATTATACCAGTTTAGGTATTGTAACTACTGTGTGTTAGTGTCTGTCTATACGCTTGCTAGTCTTGGATTGTTACGGGAGTAGAGTGTTTGTGAAGATGTTCCTCTGGTGTTTGTTTTCATGTATCTGTGTCTATTACCTTATATACTGGAACAAAGATATTACTAAGTTCTTTACAGTCTATGTCTGTCAGTCTGTACAAAATAAATTCTTATATAATTTGGTAAAAATGAATAGTGAATAAAAGTGAATCTCAGATACAGACCATTCCAAAAATCAAGAAATGAAGCTTTCACTGTTTGGTAATTAATAAACGATTCTTTTAATATATTTAGGGTGAAAAATATAATCTGTTTTGTTGAAATGAAATGATTCCTTTCTTTTTTATTTCTCAATTGGAGAATAATATGATATTTTGAGGGTTGGACCTGCGGTGCATTTGGGGAAAAATACCAGTATTACCTAAAGATCTCTTCTATCTATCTATCTACAGTATATATGTGAGATGGTTTATTGTGGTGTGGTGTGGATCACTGGCCACGCCAGGATCGGTCAGAGGGTCATGAAATAGTGGCTGAAACCCGACACCTCTCCTGATGACCTCAAGTGTGTTGTGATATTATTAGTGTGGTAGCCAGTGTCTGTGGTAATTCCAGGTTGTAATGTCTTTTGGCTTTGTAAGATTCCCCTTTATATTTCTATTATTCAATGTACACACACACACACACACACACACACACACATATATATATATATATATATATATATATATATATATATATATATATATATATATATATATATATATATATATATATATACACACACCAGCAGCGCCTCACGCCTCACCAACACACTCTACCCTCCACGAGGACCCCGACACACACAGTATGTACAACACGTAACTCTGGATACGAATGATTCAGTCTCGCACCAAACGCAAAACGTCCATTATCGTACCTTGGCATGCCACGCACGTAAACAAAAACAAACCCCACACGGACATGTCCAGACACGAGAAAGACACGGGACTCCAAGTACAGTATTCTCAAGGCTCAATTTTTTAGTAAGCACACACACACACACACACACACACACACACACACACATATATATATAAATATATATATATATATATATATATATATATATATATATATATATATATATATATATATATATATATATATATCTATATATCACATCACAGTATCGCCTTATATCTAAAGGTTGGCGACCACAGTCAGCCCTCCACTCTAAACGTTCTCGGGCAGTTTTTACCAACCCTGCAAGGTTCTGTATCTCTCTAGGAACTCAGTTTTGAAAATCATTCATCCATCCCAGTCACTTCCTTCCCCTGGCCTTAATACCCTCAACTCTGCCCATTTATATTTCTGATATTATCCCCTCATCCATAATTATTTGACCAAAATATCTCATTTTTCTTTTCTGTACATTTCAAGTATTTCTCGTTATTTTTTCTTCATAATCTTAGTATTTCTTTATTTGTTTTCCTGTCGGTGTAACTCATTCATTACATTTGCCTATAAGACCACATTCAAAAGGCCTCCAACCTCTTTCTATTGTCTGCTGAAAGTGTCCACACTTCTGACCCACACAACAGTCCTGACCATATACAGCCTTCCAGCAGCTTTGTTGTCAAATTGAAGTTAATGTCCCCTTTTATTAGGTCTTTTAGATCATCAAATGCTGTTTTTACTTGTCCTGGTCTTGCTTTGATTTCCTTAACACATCTACCATCATAGTTAATGTTACTGCTCAAGTACACAACATTTTCAAATTTAGAAACAACCATTACTTTCACGTTATTCCTGACTCATATTCTTGACCTTTCCTACTAATCTGTTGACCAGTGTTGTAATGCCTCTTCACTAACCGTGGTAACAACAGTATCTCCTGTGTGTTTACATTTAGTTTTTTTTTTTTTTTTTTTTACGGGATTTAGCCCGTCTGGGCACAGATCGAACGACCCACAACGAGGCCCGGGGGGCGAAAAAATAAGAACAGAACGAAATTAAAAAACTGAAGAAAAATGTTATACTACACCACGAAGAGGCCGGAAAACCAGCTTTTTAAAGTGAGACAGATTGTATAAGTATGGAAACACACAAGAAGGCAGAACATTCTACTGTGTGAGGAAAGAAGGAGGTACTATAAGGTGTCGCTTATCATCAAAAGAAAGAATAGGTTAGGTTAGGTTAGGTTAGGTTAGGAGGAGTGGGTGAGGGTGGAAAGTGGGAGGAGGAAGGGGTGAGGGGGAGAAGGAGAGGAGGAAGGGGGAGGCAGGAAAGGGGGAGGAGGAAGGAGATGGAAAGGTGTGGGTGAGGAAGGAGAGGGAGACGAGGGAGGAGTGAGGAAGGAGAGAGAGAGGGGGGGAGGGGCGAGATGGAAGAGGAGGAGGAGAAGAGGAGGAGGAGGAAGGGAAATGAGGAGGAGTAAGGGGGTAAAAGTAGTGGGGGAGGAAAAATTGTGAAGAAGGAGGGATGGTGAAAGAAGATAGGGAGGAAGGGGAGCTTGGAAGGGATAGGGAGGAAGCTGGGGAGGGCGAGGGGGATAGTTGAGAAGAAGGGAGAGGGGAGAATGGTTAGTGAGGGGAAGGGAGAAAGGGTAGGAAAAGAGATTTGAAAGAAGGGAAGAAGGAAGGAGAAAAGAGAGGGGGGAAGTAGAGAGAATAGGGAAGGAAGATGAGAGGAGAGGGGGAGGAGAGGGAGAGATGAGAGGAGAGGGAGAGGTGAGAGAAGAGGGAGATTGACGTAGTAGCCTAAACCAACAAGAGCTGAGAGTGTCGACCATCTGGTGCTACCGTGGATTAGTGGGGAATTAACTCGCCCCTCTGCATACAGGTCCCTTGGTTCGATACCCTCCCTTATCTCTCTCTCTCTCCCTCTTGACCGGTGTTAACCAAACTCGTGCTTCAACATGCATGACCCGCGCTTCGAACCTTTGCTCTCCCCTTGACCGATGTTAATGATACTCGTAGTTCAACATGTAGGGCCCCAGTTCGATTCCTTATCTTGTGTTAACTAGTGAGGTCAGCCATTTTCATCTTTTGATTAATTTAAATCAAACTTATAATCGAAACAGAAATCTTTACTAGAACAGGTTATATAATCTTGTATTATATACAGTATATTCATATAATTATACTTCTGAATATATATAGTGTTGTTATTTATAATTATGTTTAGTGAGCTATTAAGAAATTATAAAGGGATAATTGATGATGATGATGATGATGATGATGATGAAAATGCTACAACACATCATCACTACATTTAACCCTTTAATTATCACACCTGCCCCCACACAGTGATCTATACGTCTCTTAATCACCAATCATACATAAAACAACGCTTCACACCCTGTTAATAACTGAGTTAATTAATTAAACACAAACATAAATCATATGGATTAACGATTAAACCAAAAAATGAATTTTTTGTCAGCCAACCAAACATTTACAAAAACGTGACGGTAAAAATTATCCATATTTATGTTGTCCTAACACAAGGCGGATCCGATGACGATCTGCAGCCTAGCCACCCTTAATCCTTCCAGGCTTAACAGCAGTCGGGATGGAAGTAACCACTAGCGGATGAGCAATAAATAATCCCGAGTTATGAGTGGTCGAACGCCTCATCCTGTGTGCAGAGCCTCGAGGGGCAAACAATGTAAACAAAGTACTTTATACTCTCGAGCTTCAGCATCATTTTTCAGTAATGTTTGTCTAGAGCTGTAAACATCATAAGCGACTCAAAATGCTTCACAAGTAACAGATTTGATTAAGATAATCTCGACTTATCGCCAAGACTTCAGAAGTACTGCAACTCTCTCGGGCTTTACGATTCTCAAAGATTTTGACGAGGAAAATTCACCGCAAAATGGAAATGTGAAAAACCTCTAACTGGCTGACGTAAGTTACCACACAGTTAACAGTTAAGAACGAAACTGAAACTACATTTAGATTCTCCCATAATTCTCGATCCTCTAAGAATCTGCTGCATCATCCTGACGTTTTTATTTATCTTCAAGCAACATCCATTCATAATAATTCTTACTCATTGTGATTAAAAAATAAATAAAATAAAAAAACAACAACACATCCACTTACGATACAGTCTCTGCACTATTTCGGCCGCCATATTTGTGACGTCACTATCTGGTCTCCTCACTCTAACTCAAGTCCTTAAAATTTCTCATATATTTATATATTTTTTTTTTTAACGTCAATTCACCTTGTTGTTTTAGTCTTCAGTAACGAAATAAAATAACCGTGTGATCCTTTGAGGATTTTAAGAGCCAGTGCTTATGATTTTTACTCTGTATGTAAGAGTTCGTTTGCCTTGCACTGACACTTGACTGGTCGTAATGGGTCCCTGTTCTAACGAGTCCCTGTCGTAATGGGTCCCTGGTCTAATGGGTCCTTGTCGTAATGGGTCCCTGGTCTAATGGGTCCTTGTCGTAATGGGTCCCTGGTCTAATGGGTCCTTGTCGTAATGGGTCCCTGTTCTAACGAGTCCCTGTCGTAATGGGTCCCTGGTCTAATGGTCCTTGTCGTAATGGGTCCCTGTTCTAATGGGTCCTTGTCGTAATGGGTCCCTGTTCTAATGGGTCCTTGTCGTAATGGGTCCTTGTAAAGGGGCAATATCGTAATGGGTCTCTGGTCTAATGGGTCTGTTCTATTGGGTGCCTAATTGTATTGAATTTCAGTTGGTTAGACTTCCTCCACCTCATCCTACTCCTACTGCTACTACTCCTACTACTACTACTACTACTACTACTACTATTACTATCCCATAAAAGTTGGCGTAGTGGGAACATCGATCAACTACCATCTCTAGGGGACGCCGGTTGGACCCCTCTCCCTATCTCTCTGTATCTATATCTCAAGGAGAGACAATTCTCAAAGGTACGTAAAATACAATCTCTTCGTAAGTGAAGTGAGATGAGAACACATCAGTTTCTGGGAACTAAAGTAAAGTCTAAGTGTTATTTCGCGGCCATCTTTGTTTTTATATTTTTACGATACTGTACTGAGGTAAGTGAACGTATTCATTTATGGTAAAGTCTCATTGTTATTATGGTTGCCATCTTGGTTAAGTTGCTCATAATTCTTAAAACTACGCAAGATAATTTTTTCCACACAAGAAAATAAGAAAATTCAGCTATTTGTAGTACAGTCCAAGGCATGTTAGGTCACCATGTTGGTCACAGAATTTCTGTCGTAACTTCACAGTGAACCATGAGGATTACTGTTCTCTCTCTCTCTCTCTCTCTCTCTCTCTCTCTCTCTCTCTCTCTCTCCCTCTCTCTCTCTCTCTCTCTCTCTTATTCTGAACATATTAAGCGTCAATTAAGACAAAACACCGTAACGTGTTCTCCTGATTAGAATTCCTCCTAATCACCACAAATCCCGACTCACCTAGATGAACCCATTATGATATTTGCTTTAATAAGAATGATTCAATATTTTGTACCAGTATTTTTCTTTACACTTTCCCTTTAAATATATATATATATATATATATATATATATATATATATATATATATATATATAATATATATATATATATATATACATATATATATATATATATATATATATATATATATATATATATATATATATATATATATATATATATATATATATATGCTGATAACCACAAGGAAAGAAGAAAACACGAAGTTCCCAAGCGCTTTCGTGTAATTCACATCTTCAGGGGTGATCACCCCTGAAGATGTGAATTACACGAAAGCGCTTGGGAACTTCGTGTTTTCTTCTTTCCCTGTGGTTATCAGCATATACCTAGATCACGCGCACCTACAGTGATTTACTTGCATATATATATATATATATATATATATATATATATATATATATATATATATATATATATATATATATATATATATATAAAACAGTATTTGACAGATTGCTTTGAGCTGTTACAATATTCTTTTGATGACACACATGTTGGATAATCCATTGTCTGTGGTGGTAATTGGTCACAAGTTAACGTAATCTAACATTATTGTGAGGATTAAGTCCAATCCTATTGGTCTCTGTTCTAACTGGCCCAATAACGAATGAGCCACAGTCCTAGTGGGCCCCAGTCCAAATGAGCCCTAGTTATTACAGTCAGGTTAGGCTAGGTTACGCTAGGGTCTATTAGGACTGGGGCGCATTAGGCCTAGGGACTATATCACCAGCAACCAGTAATTTATGGCATACTCTGTATATTATAAATATACATATTTTTTTAATTTGACATAGATATGGTAGTGTAAGTGTATGTCATACGTTAAGTGTATGTCATACGTTAAGTGTATGTCATACGTTATATGCGAAGATATTGTACACATTGTGATATCCAAGCATTGTTTGTCACGGCGGTGGTTGGCGAAATATGAAATTCAAAATTCAATTGACCAACGGTTTTATTCATCAGGTAAAACGTATTCGAAATTTTCCTTCGTTCACTGTATATTTAACGCAAATTTTTCGTTTTTTACATATTTTTAAAATTTGCTCTCATGTAAATATTATCTTTGACTTGAAAATATGATGATTTAAATTTATTTTGTGATGTAGTGTAGTCAGCTAGAGTTAAATATTAGTCGTAGGTAAGTGAATGGTGTAATTACTCTCTCTCCTTTTATTATTATTATCATCATATGTTTCCCCGTTAACTACCAGGTCACTAAAGGTCACCGGACACATAACAAGGCCCGCAGTTAACACAAACACCGCCCCAGGAATTACAACTTACTGCTAATTATTGTTATTAATGATCATACACCTCTATAACTTCTGTATCAATTACCTGATTTAGGATTACTTGGTGGAGACGGGGATGGGACGGGGACGGGACGGGGACGGGACGGGGACGGGACGGGGATGGGGCGGGGGCGGGACGGGGATGGGGCGGGGACGGGACGGGTTAGGTCAGAGGATCTCTCATAACATTACCTAATTTGTGTAAAATGTCTGGATAGATAGATAGATGGATAGATAGATAGGTTAGACGGCTATAAGCGATACATCTTACAGCGTTAATAAAAATAATAATTTATAGGATTTTTTTAGTTCAGAAATATAATATTCTTAAGTCGTGCAGTTATAGAGCTGACTGACGATGGATAATTTAATATTTAAAACTAATTTTCTTACTTACTTTTGTATTCATTTATTTCATTACATTATTTGTCTTCTTCTTTCTCTTCATTTCTTGTTAGTCTCTCTCTCTCTCACACCGTTCCGCTCTCTCTCCCTCTCTCTCGTTTCTATATATTTGTAATCTCTTTGTCTTTCTCCCTCTATCTAACATGTCTCTCTCTATTGCACCCCCTCTCTCTCTACTTTCCCGTCTCTCTCTCTCTCTCTCTCTCCCTATCCTCCCTTTCTCTCTCTCTCTCCCCATCCTCCCTCTCTCTCTCTCCCCATCCTCCCTTTCTCTCTCTCTCTCCCTATCCTCCCTTTCTCTCTCTCTCTCCCCATCCTCCCTCTCTCTCTCTCCCCCCCATCCTCTCTCTTTCTCTCTCTCACACGAAAAAAAACACCACATAATTATTTATTCCATCAAACACGTGTTGGTTAACGAGGTCATATAATTAACACTTCAATGACCGCCAAAATATACAATGTCTGATTATAGGCAATGTTATAGGCGTTTGTTTAGAGATATAATATGTGTTATAGGAAGTTGTATCCTATATATTCTGTTATAGGAGGCCATTGTGGTATATAATATGAGTTATACGAGATTGTGAAATATAATTGTGTTATAGGGAATTGCTTTATAATTATCTAATCTGTATTTTTGTAATTGTTGAAATAAATAAATTATAATATTAGGGCTTTCTTATATTCACGATTGTTTATGTCACGGTATAAAATAAGCGATAGAATAAAAGTGTCTGTCTGTCTGTCTGTCTGTCTGTCTGTCTGTCTGTCTCTGTCTAATTCTTCTTTTCCTACTGCCATTTTGCTCCCTCTTCTTCTCCTTCTTCATCTATTTATTCTTGTCTTTTATTCCTCTCCTCTTCCTTTGTTATTCTTTCTTCTATATTCTTTTCTTCTTTCTTCTCCTCTCATTCCTTATTCTCTTTGCATTCTTCTTCCCCTGTCTGTTAATCCTCCTCTTCTTGTTCCTCTTCCTTCTTCTCTTCTCCCTCTTCCTCCTCCTCCCTTTCCCATCACTTCCTCTTCCACTACCTTCTTCCACCCAGTCCTTCCCCTCCTCTCTTCGCCTCATCCATCTCATCCCATTCCTCTCCCTCTTCCACCTCCTCTTACCTCCCTCTCTTTATCTCTTCCTCCTCATTAACCCCACCTCCTCCTCCTCTTCACCCTCTCACCACCTCCTCTTCTTCTTTCGTGACATATCTTCCCAAATTCTTCTCACTTGCACCTGTCCAATATCTCCGTATAGCAATTTGTTCCAATTACCAGACACAAAGAGATACTTCTATTTTACTCTCCATCCCAATTTCTTATCTCTTTTCTATATGTATTCTTTCCTATTCTTTCCTATTTTCTCTTTTTTTTAATGTGTCTTTTTTATTATTTTTATTATTTACTTGTGTGTCTGTTAGTCTGTCTCTCCTCTGTTTCTTTCTCTTATCCATTTCTCTAATCGGTCTCCCCTTTTTTATCCTTCCCATTTCCAACTTTGTTCTATTTTCTATTTTCTTTTTCCTCCCAATTTTCACGTTTTCCTAAATGTCTCATATGTTATTTTTTTTCTATTTCCTAAAACAATAAGACACATAAACTGAAAGTGCCATAAAAACTTAAACCATGACCTAAAACAATAAACCATGACTTAAAACAATAAACCATGACCTAAAACAATAAACCATGACACCAAACAATAAACCATGACCTAAAACAATAAACCATGACCTAAAACAATAAACCATGACACCAAACAATAAACCATGACCTAAAACAATAAACCATGACCTAAAACAATAAACCATGACCTAAAACAATAAACCATGACCTAAAACAATAAACCATTACCTAAAACAATAAACCATGACCCCAAACAATAAACCATGACTTAAAACAATAAACCATGACCTAAAACAATAAACCATGACCCCAAACAATAAACCATGACTTAAAACAATAAACCATGACCTAAAACAATAAACCATGACCTAAAACAATAAACCATGACCTAAAACAATAAACCATTACCTAAAACAATAAACCATGACCCCAAACAATAAACCATGACTTAAAACAATAAACCATGACCTAAAACAATAAACCATGACCTAAAACAATAAACCATGACACCAAACAATAAACCATGACCTAAAACAAAAAACCATGACCTAAAACAATAAACCATGACCAAAAACAATAAACCATAACCCCAAACAATAAACCATGACCTAAAACAATAACCCATGACCTAAAACAATAAACCATGACCCCAAACAATAAACCATGACCTAAAACAATAAACCAGGACCTAAAAAAAATAAACCAGGACCTAAAACAATAAACCATGACACCAAACAATACACGATGACCTAAAACAATAAATCATGACCAAAAACAATAAACCAGGACCTAAAACAATAAACCATGACCTAAAACAATAAACCATAACCAAAAACAATAAACCAGGACCTTTAACAATAAACCAGGACCTTTAACAATAAACCATGACCTAAAACTATGAGGAACGCGTCACTCTGCTCACCCGGATTCTATTATCATCTAGAAATTCCCATCTTCGTGATAAAAATCCCTTCAGCGCGCTCTCTCTCTCTCTCTCTCTCTCTCTCTCTCTCTCTCTCTCTCTCTCTCTCTCCCGTCATCACTACCACACACATTACTACCATCATCACTGCCACACATGTAACTACTATTACATATCACCAACACAACGACAATTATTACCATCACCACAGTCACATATAACTATCACCACTACTACTATCACACATCACTACCACCAATACTACTATCACACATCACTACTACCTCAAGTACCATTGCATTATCATCATCACTACTACTATCACACATCACCACTACCTCCAGTACCATTGCATTATCATCATCACTACTACTATCACACATTCACCACTACCTCCACTACCATTGCATTATCATCATCACTACAACTATCACACATCACCACTACCTCCAGTACCATTGCATTATCATCATCACTACTACAATCACACATCACCACTACCTCCACTACCATTGCATTATCATCATCACTACTACTATCACACATTACTACCACCACTACTACTGTCACACATCACTACCACCACTACTACAATCACACATCACTACCACCACTACTACTATCACATATCACCACTACCTCCAGTACCATTGCATTATCATCATCACTACTACTATCACATATTACCACCAGTACTACTATCACACATCACCACTACCTCCAGTACCATTGCATTATCAACATCACTACTACTATCACATATTACCACCAGTACTACTATCACACATCACCACTACCTCCAGTACCATTGCATTATCATCATCACTACTACTATCACACATCACGACTACCTCCAGTACCATTGCATTATCGTCTCCACTTCCGTTAATGACCTCTTCCTACATTTATATTTAAGAGTGCTCAGCATCTTTGGTCATATAGAAAAGTATACTCTTAAACCGTATAACAATAAAATATATAATGGGTAAGAAAGTTCCATCGAAAAAGTTACGTTCAAGGGAAGTCCCTCCTCTACGGGGGAGAATGAGTAAGAGGATAAAGTACCAGAGGAAAAAACTGCTGCTGAAGTCGAAGGAAAGCCTTCGCCCCCTCTTATCTAATGATGGTGTTCTGACCCTCTTCTTAGACCCGCCCCCACGTGTATCATAGATGCCTGACGTTTCCAAGATGATGAAAGTATCGCTTCGTGATCTAAACAAAGTTGACGCTGAGATCAATGACAAGCCATGCACCTTGTATGTGGATTCAGGAACGACCACATTTTTCATGTCGTATTAGAAGGCTAAAGGACTAGACCTACTGCAATATGAAAAGTGTACTAAAAAATATTTAATTGATTTGTGGGGTGGCATGAAGAAAATGGAGTTCAGAGAATTGTACGAACAAAAGATCAAACTAAGTGATCAGGTAATTTTTTTCTCTATTATATGCATATTTCCCCCGGAAATGGGGAGAAGTCGAACGTATAATAATATATTCTTGGACAACCAAACCCTCCGTCGTACCCGTGTCCTCCAAACCTTCAACACGGAAAATTCAACCTTATGTTTCACCTCTCCCAAGGTCCTCAAAGACCATCACCAACTGTCATCCAAAGATATCTAATACGTTCTAGAAGCTCACACATTAGACGCCTTGGTCAGGCCCAAACTCTATATCCACATCGACAGCGGTGCGCAAAATTTTTTTATTTCACAAAAATGTTGGAAGCAAAAACTGGGTCTATATTAACGCCCGGAAAGAATTAGGATTGCCTTGAGCTCCAATAAGTTTATCTACAGCGGCGCCGTGCATGAGATGCCCGATAATACATTTGACTTCACACTGGGCAAGCAAATGTTAAGTCAGTACCGTTTCGCCCTAAACTACCATTCGAACACCCTCTACTTTGAGATGGATAATACAGTTTACTCCACAAGCGCCAGAAGAAAATGTTACGATTGAAAAGATGTAATTCGTCCATATATTTTGATGCGCTTTCTGGTGAATAAAATCTTTTGGTGTTAGTCAAATAGAATATGTATATATATATTTTTTTACCGGAATTAGCCCACCCGGGCACAGGTCAAACGACCCACAACGGGGCCTGGGGGAGAAAAAAAAAAACAGAAAGAAATTGAAAATAGAGAAGAAAAGGGTTATACTGTGTTAATCTACACCATGAAGATGCCGGAAAACCAGCTTTTTATAGTGAGACAGATTGTATAGGTATGGAAACACAGAAGAAGGCAGAACATTCTACAGTTTGGCTGTGTGAGGAAAGAAGGAAGTACTATAACGGGTTATTCTCGGGTGACCGACATCCACAGAGAAACGGTGGGCACCGCGGGCAAGACGTGTGTTACGAGCCCACGGCCTAGACGACGGTACACAGGATGCCAAATTTACCGAACATTGCCCGTTAAAGTATCTGTAAAAGAGAGAGAGTGAAGCAACATTGCTGCGAAGAGAAAGGGAAAAGAGATGGTCAACTAAAGGAAGAAAGTTAATAAGACGAAATGCCTTTGATTCCACCCTATCTAATAGTTGGACAGAAGAAGAGCCATGTCTCAGATATGAGAGCAGTACTCCAAGTTAGGACGAATGAATCCCTTATATACTTGGAGCAACTGCTCAGGAGTGAAGTAGCTACGACATCTGTAGAGCATTCCCAACTTTCGGGAGGAGAGCTTTAACTATATTAAGGACTAGAACAAACGCCGCCCGGAGCTAGGCTACGGTAGGACGCCACCCTCCGGGAGGCTCCACATTGTCTCACTGTTCAGTCCCAAAAACTTTTTCTTCCATCAATAGTTAATTAACGGTGTATGTAAGTTTCACCATGTTTATCACTCCAACGGTACAGCAAAGTATATATTTTTATCATTAAACTGTTATTATTTTATTGTCTTATCATCACTACATATAACACCACCCATCATCACTACCACACACATTACTACCATCATCAGTACCACACATGTAACTACTATTACATATCACCAACACGACCACAAATATCACCATCACCACTGTCAGATATCGCTATCAGCACCACTACTGTCACACATTACCACCACTACTACTATCACACATTACCACCATTAATACTATGACACTTCACTACCACCAGTATTACTATCACAAATCACTACCACCACTACTACTATCACACATCACCGCTACCTCCACTACCATTGCATTATCATCATCACTACTACTATCACACATCACCACTACCTCCAGAACCATTGCATTATCATCATCACTACTACTATCACAGATCACCAGTACCTTCAGTACCATTGCATTATCATCATCACTACTACTATCACACATTACCACTACCTCCAGTACCATTGCAATATCATCATCACTACTAGTATCACACATTACCACTACCTCCAGTACCATTGCAATATCATCATCACTATTACTATCACACATTACCACCACTACTACTATCACACATCACCACTACCTCCAGTACCATTGCATTATCATCATCACTACTACTATCACCCATTACCACCAGTACTACTATCACACATCACCACTACCTCCAGTACCATTGCATTATCATCATCACTACTACTATCACACATCACCACTACCTCCAGTACCATTGCATTATCATCATCACTACTACTATCACACATCACCACTACCTCCAGTACCATTGCATTATCGTCATCACTACTATTATCACACATCACCACTACCTTCAGTACCATTGCATTATCATCTCCACTTCCGTTAATGACCTCTTCCTACATTTATATGTAAGAGTGCTCAGCATCTTTGGTCATATTGAAAAGTATACTCTTATACCGTATAACCCTAAAATATATAATGAGTAAGAAAGTTCCATCGAAAAAGTTACGTTCAAGGGAAGTCCCTCCTCTACGGGGCAGAATGAGTAAGAGGATAAAGTACCAGAGAAAGAAACTGCTGCTGAAGTCGAAGTAAAGCCTTCGCCCCCTCTTATCTAATGATGGTGTTCTGACCCTCTTCTTAGACCCGACCGCACGTGTATCATAGATGCCTGACCTCTCCAACATGATGAAAGTATCGCTTCGTGATCTAAACAGAGTTGACGCTGAGATCAATGACAAGCCATGCACCTTGTATGTGGATTCAGGATCGACAACATTTTGCATGTCGTACTAGAACGCTAAAGGACTAGACCTACTCCAATATCAAAGGTGTACTACAAAATGTTCAGTTGATTTGTGGGGTGGTATGAAGCAAATGGAGTTCAGAGAATTGTACGAACAAAAGATCAAACTTAATGATGAGGTTATTTTTTTTTCTAGAATATCTGTCTTTCCCCCGGAAATGGGGAGAAATCAAGAGTATAACAATATATTCTTGGACAACCAAACCCTCCGTCGTACCCGTGTCCTCCAAACCTTCAACACGGAAAATTCAACCTTATATTTCACCTCTCCCAAGGTCCTCAAACAAAATCCCCAACTGTTATACAGAGCTTTCCAATACATTCTAGAAGCTCAAACAGCAGACGCCTTGGACAGGCCCAAACTCTATATCCACATCGACAGCGGTGCAACAAATTTTTATATTTCACAAAAATGTTGGAAGCAAAAACTGGGTCTATATTAACGCCCGGAAAGAATTAGGATTGCCTTGAGCTCCAATAAGTTTATCTACAGCGGCCCCCTGCATGAGATGCCCGATAATACATTTGACTTCACACTGGGCAAGCAAATGTTAAGTCAGTACCGTTTCGCCCTAAACTACCATTCGAACACCCTCTACTTTGAGACGGATAATACAGTTTACTCCACATGCGCCAGAAGAAAATTTTACGATTGAAAAGATGTAATTCGTCTATATATTTTGATTCGCTTTCAGGTGAATAAAATCTTTTGGTGTTAGTCAAATAGAATATGTATATATATTTTTTTTTACCGGAATTAGCCCACCCGGGCACAGGTCAAACGACCCACAACGGGCCCTGGGGGGCGAAAAATAAAGAACAGAAAGAAATTGAAAATAGAGAAGAAAAGGGTTGTACTGTGTTCTTCTACACCACGAAGATGCCGAAAAATCACCTTTTTAAATTGAGACAGATTGTATAAGTATGGAAACACAGAAGAAGGCAGAGCATTCCACAGTTTGGCTGTGTGAGGAAAGAAGGAGGTACTATAACGGGTTATTCTCGGGTGACCGACATCCACAGAGAAATGGTGGGCACCGCGGGCAAGACGGTGTCACGAGCCCACGGCCTTGCCGGCGGTACACAGGATGCCAAATTCACCGAATATTGCCCGTTAAAGTACCTGTAAAAGAGAGAGTGAAGATACATTGCGGTGAAGAGAAAGGGAAGAGAGATGGTCGACTAAAAGAGGAAAGTTAATAAGACGAAATGCTTATGATTCCACCCTATCTAATAGTTGGACAGAAGAGCCACCCCAGATATGAGAGCAGTACTCCAAGTTAGGACGAATGAATCCCATATATATTTGGAGCAACTGCTCAGGAGTGAAGTAGCTACGGCATCTGTACAGCATTCCCAACTTTCGGGAGGCAGCTTTAACTATATTAAGGACTAGCAGAGACTCCGCCCTCAGGGCGGCTCATTCGCTAGGCCAAGGAAGGACGCCACCCTCCGGGAGGCTCCACATTGTCTCGCTGTTCAGTCCCCAAAACTTCTTCTTCCATCAATAGTTAATTAACGGTGTATGTAAGTTCCACCATCTTTTTCACTACAACGGTACAGCAAAGTATATTTTTTTAGCATTAGACTGTTATTATTTTATTGTCTAATCATCACTACATATAACACCACCCATCATCACTACATATAACACCATCCATCATCACTACATATAACACCACCCGTCATCACTACCACACACACATTACTACCATCACCACTACCACACATGTAACTACTATTACATATCACCAACACCACCACAATTATCACCATCACCACAGTCAGATATCGCTATCAGCACTACTACTGTCACACATTACCACCACTACTACTATCACACATCACTACCACCAGTACTACTATCACACATCACTACTACCACTACTACTATCACACATCACCACCAGTACTACTATCAGACATCACTACCACCAGTACTCCTATCACACATCACTACTACCACTACTACTATCACACATCACTACCACCAGTACTACTATCACACATCACTACTACCACTACTACTATCACATCTTACCACCACAAATACTATCACACATTACCACCACTACTACTATCACACATCATCACTACCTCCGCTACCATAGTACTATCATCATCACAACTATCATCACACATTATCACCACTACTACTATCACACATCACTACCACCAGTATTACTATCACACATCACTACCACCACTACTACTATCACACAACACCACTACCTCCAGTACCATTGCATTATCATCATCACTACTACTATCACACATCACCACTACCTCCAGTACCATTGCATTATCATCATCACTACTACTATCACACATCACCACTACCTCCAGTACCATTGCATTATCGTCTCCACTTCCGTTAATGACCTCTTCCTACATTTATATTTAAGAGTGCTCAGCATCTTTGGTCATATAGAAAAGTATACTCTTAAACCGTATAACAATAAAATATATAATGGGTAAGAAAGTTCCATCGAAAAAGTTACGTTCAAGGGAAGTCCCTCCTCTACGGGGGAGAATGAGTAAGAGGATAAAGTACCAGAGGAAAAAACTGCTGCTGAAGTCGAAGGAAAGCCTTCGCCCCCTCTTATCTAATGATGGTGTTCTGACCCTCTTCTTAGACCCGCCCCCACGTGTATCATAGATGCCTGACGTTTCCAAGATGATGAAAGTATCGCTTCGTGATCTAAACAGAGTTGACGCTGAGATCAATGACAAGCCATGCACCTTGTATGTGGATTCAGGAACGACCACATTTTTCATGTCGTATTAGAAGGCTAAAGGACTAGACCTACTGCAATATGAAAAGTGTACTAAAAAATATTTAATTGATTTGTGGGGTGGCATGAAGAAAATGGAGTTCAGAGAATTGTACGAACAAAAGATCAAACTAAGTGATCAGGTAATTTTTTTCTCTATTATATGTATATTTCCCCCGGAAATGGGGAGAAGTCGAACGTATAATAATATATTCTTGGACAACCAAACCCTCCGTCGTACCCGTGTCCTCCAAACCTTCAACACGGAAAATTCAACCTTATGTTTCACCTCTCCCAAGGTCCTCAAAGATCATCACCAACTGTCATCCAAAGATATCTAATACGTTCTAGAAGCTCACACATTAGACGCCTTGGTCAGGCCCAAACTCTATATCCACATCGACAGCGGTGCGCAAAATTTTTTTATTTCACAAAAATGTTGGAAGCAAAAACTGGGTCTATATTAACGCCCGGAAAGAATTAGGATTGCCTTGAGCTCCAATAAGTTTATCTACAGCGGCGCCGTGCATGAGATGCCCGATAATACATTTGACTTCACACTGGGCAAGCAAATGTTAAGTCAGTACCGTTTCGCCCTAAACTACCATTCGAACACCCTCTACTTTGAGATGGATAATACAGTTTACTCCACAAGCGCCAGAAGAAAATGTTACGATTGAAAAGATGTAATTCGTCCATATATTTTGATGCGCTTTCTGGTGAATAAAATCTTTTGGTGTTAGTCAAATAGAATATGTATATATATTTTTTTTTACCGGAATTAGCCCACCCGGGCACAGGTCAAACGACCCACAACGGGGCCTGGGGGAGAAAAAAAAAAACAGAAAGAAATTGAAAATAGAGAAGAAAAGGGTTATACTGTGTTAATCTACACCATGAAGATGCCGGAAAACCAGCTTTTTATAGTGAGACAGATTGTATAGGTATGGAAACACAGAAGAAGGCAGAACATTCTACAGTTTGGCTGTGTGAGGAAAGAAGGAAGTACTATAACGGGTTATTCTCGGGTGACCGACATCCACAGAGAAACGGTGGGCACCGCGGGCAAGACGTGTGTTACGAGCCCACGGCCTAGACGACGGTACACAGGATGCCAAATTTACCGAACATTGCCCGTTAAAGTATCTGTAAAAGAGAGAGAGTGAAGCAACATTGCTGCGAAGAGAAAGGGAAAAGAGATGGTCAACTAAAGGAGGAAAGTTAATAAGACGAAATGCCTTTGATTCCACCCTATCTAATAGTTGGACAGAAGAAGAGCCATGTCTCAGATATGAGAGCAGTACTCCAAGTTAGGACGAATGAATCCCTTATATACTTGGAGCAACTGCTCAGGAGTGAAGTAGCTACGACATCTGTAGAGCATTCCCAACTTTCGGGAGGAGAGCTTTAACTATATTAAGGACTAGAACAAACGCCGCCCGGAGCTAGGCTACGGTAGGACGCCACCCTCCGGGAGGCTCCACATTGTCTCACTGTTCAGTCCCAAAAACTTTTTCTTCCATCAATAGTTAATTAACGGTGTATGTAAGTTTCACCATGTTTATCACTCCAACGGTACAGCAAAGTATATATTTTTATCATTAAACTGTTATTATTTTATTGTCTTATCATCACTACATATAACACCACCCATCATCACTACCACACACATTACTACCATCATCAGTACCACACATGTAACTACTATTACATATCACCAACACGACCACAAATATCACCATCACCACTGTCAGATATCGCTATCAGCACCACTACTGTCACACATTACCACCACTACTACTATCACACATCACAACCACCAGTACTACTTTCACATATCACTACCACCACTACTACTATCACACATTACCACCATTAATACTATGACACTTCACTACCACCAGTATTACTATCACAAATCACTACCACCACTACTACTATCACACATCACCGCTACCTCCACTACCATTGCATTATCATCATCACTACTACTATCACACATCACCACTACCTCCAGAACCATTGCATTATCATCATCACTACTACTATCACAGATCACCAGTACCTTCAGTACCATTGCATTATCATCATCACTACTACTATCACACATTACCACTACCTCCAGTACCATTGCAATATCATCATCACTACTAGTATCACACATTACCACTACCTCCAGTACCATTGCAATATCATCATCACTATTACTATCACACATTACCACCACTACTACTATCACACATCACCACTACCTCCAGTACCATTGCATTATCATCATCACTACTACTATCACCCATTACCACCAGTACTACTATCACACATCACCACTACCTCCAGTACCATTGCATTATCATCATCACTACTACTATCACACATCACCACTACCTCCAGTACCATTGCATTATCATCATCACTACTACTATCACACATCACCACTACCTCCAGTACCATTGCATTATCGTCATCACTACTATTATCACACATCACCACTACCTTCAGTACCATTGCATTATCATCTCCACTTCCGTTAATGACCTCTTCCTACATTTATATGTAAGAGTGCTCAGCATCTTTGGTCATATTGAAAAGTATACTCTTATACCGTATAACCCTAAAATATATAATGAGTAAGAAAGTTCCATCGAAAAAGTTACGTTCAAGGGAAGTCCCTCCTCTACGGGGCAGAATGAGTAAGAGGATAAAGTACCAGAGAAAGAAACTGCTACTGAAGTCGAAGTAAAGCCTTCGCCCCCTCTTATCTAATGATGGTGTTCTGACCCTCTTCTTAGACCCGACCGCACGTGTATCATAGATGCCTGACCTCTCCAACATGATGAAAGTATCGCTTCGTGATCTAAACAGAGTTGACGCTGAGATCAATGACAAGCCATGCACCTTGTATGTGGATTCAGGATCGACAACATTTTGCATGTCGTACTAGAACGCTAAAGGACTAGACCTACTCCAATATCAAAGGTGTACTACAAAATGTTCAGTTGATTTGTGGGGTGGTATGAAGCAAATGGAGTTCAGAGAATTGTACGAACAAAAGATCAAACTTAATGATGAGGTTATTTTTTTTTCTAGAATATCTGTCTTTCCCCCGGAAATGGGGAGAAATCAAGAGTATAACAATATATTCTTGGACAACCAAACCCTCCGTCGTACCCGTGTCCTCCAAACCTTCAACACGGAAAATTCAACCTTATATTTCACCTCTCCCAAGGTCCTCAAACAAAATCCCCAACTGTTATACAGAGCTTTCCAATACATTCTAGAAGCTCAAACAGCAGACGCCTTGGACAGGCCCAAACTCTATATCCACATCGACAGCGGTGCAACAAATTTTTATATTTCACAAAAATGTTGGAAGCAAAAACTGGGTCTATATTAACGCCCGGAAAGAATTAGGATTGCCTTGAGCTCCAATAAGTTTATCTACAGCGGCCCCCTGCATGAGATGCCCGATAATACATTTGACTTCACACTGGGCAAGCAAATGTTAAGTCAGTACCGTTTCGCCCTAAACTACCATTCGAACACCCTCTACTTTGAGATGGATAATACAGTTTACTCCACAAGCGCCAGAAGAAAATGTTACGATTGAAAAGATGTAATTCGTCCATATATTTTGATGCGCTTTCTGGTGAATAAAATCTTTTGGTGTTAGTCAAATAGAATATGTATATATATTTTTTTTTACCGGAATTAGCCCACCCGGGCACAGGTCAAACGACCCACAACG
This sequence comes from Homarus gammarus, assembly GCA_958450375.1. Lineage (NCBI taxonomy): Eukaryota > Metazoa > Arthropoda > Malacostraca > Decapoda > Nephropidae > Homarus > Homarus gammarus. Next base: position 3,376,174 of record CAUDMG010000372.1, read on the forward strand.
GGGCCTGGGGGAGAAAAAAAAAACAGAAAGAAATTGAAAATAGAGAAGAAAAGGGTTATACTGTGTTAATCTACACCATGAAGATGCCGGAAAACCAGCTTTTTATAGTGAGACAGATTGTATAGGTATGGAAACACAGAAGAAGGCAGAACATTCTACAGTTTGGCTGTGTGAGGAAAGAAGGAAGTACTATAACGGGTTATTCTCGGGTGACCGACATCCACAGAGAAACGGTGGGCACCGCGGGCAAGACGTGTGTTACGAGCCCACGGCCTAGACGACGGTACACAGGATGCCAAATTTACCGAACATTTCCCGTTAAAGTACCTGTAAAAGAGAGAGAGTGAAGCAACATTGCTGCGAAGAGAAAGGGAAAAGAGATGGTCAACTAAAGGAGGAAAGTTAATAAGACGAAATGCCTTTGATTCCACCCTATCTAATAGTTGGACAGAAGAAGAGCCATGTCTCAGATATGAGAGCAGTACTCCAAGTTAGGACGAATGAATCCCTTATATACTTGGAGCAACTGCTCAGGAGTGAAGTAGCTACGACATCTGTAGAGCATTCCCAACTTTCGGGAGGAGAGCTTTAACTATATTAAGGACTAGAACAAACGCCGCCCGGAGCTAGGCTACGGTAGGACGCCACCCTCCGGGAGGCTCCACATTGTCTCACTGTTCAGTCCCAAAAACTTTTTCTTCCATCAATAGTTAATTAACGGTGTATGTAAGTTTCACCATGTTTATCACTCCAACGGTACAGCAAAGTATATATTTTTATCATTAAACTGTTATTATTTTATTGTCTTATCATCACTACATATAACACCACCCATCATCACTACCACACACATTACTACCATCATCAGTACCACACATGTAACTACTATTACATATCACCAACACGACCACAAATATCACCATCACCACTGTCAGATATCGCTATCAGCACCACTACTGTCACACATTACCACCACTACTACTATCACACATCACAACCACCAGTACTACTTTCACATATCACTACCACCACTACTACTATCACACATTACCACCATTAATACTATGACACTTCACTACCACCAGTATTACTATCACAAATCACTACCACCACTACTACTATCACACATCACCGCTACCTCCACTACCATTGCATTATCATCATCACTACTACTATCACACATCACCACTACCTCCAGAACCATTGCATTATCATCATCACTACTACTATCACAGATCACCAGTACCTTCAGTACCATTGCATTATCATCATCACTACTACTATCACACATTACCACTACCTCCAGTACCATTGCAATATCATCATCACTACTAGTATCACACATTACCACTACCTCCAGTACCATTGCAATATCATCATCACTATTACTATCACACATTACCACCACTACTACTATCACACATCACCACTACCTCCAGTACCATTGCATTATCATCATCACTACTACTATCACCCATTACCACCAGTACTACTATCACACATCACCACTACCTCCAGTACCATTGCATTATCATCATCACTACTACTATCACACATCACCACTACCTCCAGTACCATTGCATTATCATCATCACTACTACTATCACACATCACCACTACCTCCAGTACCATTGCATTATCGTCATCACTACTATTATCACACATCACCACTACCTTCAGTCCCATTGCATTATCATCTCCACTTCCGTTAATGACCTCTTCCTACATTTATATGTAAGAGTGCTCAGCATCTTTGGTCATATTGAAAAGTATACTCTTATACCGTATAACCCTAAAATATATAATGAGTAAGAAAGTTCCATCGAAAAAGTTACGTTCAAGGGAAGTCCCTCCTCTACGGGGCAGAATGAGTAAGAGGATAAAGTACCAGAGGAAAAAACTGCTGCTGAAGTCGAAGGAAAGCCTTCGCCCCCTCTTATCTAATGATGGTGTTCTGACCCTCTTCTTAGACCCGACCGCACGTGTATCATAGATGCCTGACCTCTCCAACATGATGAAAGTATCGCTTCGTGATCTAAACAGAGTTGACGCTGAGATCAATGACAAGCCATGCACCTTGTATGTGGATTCAGGATCGACAACATTTTGCATGTCGTACTAGAACGCTAAAGGACTAGACCTACTCCAATATCAAAGGTGTACTACAAAATGTTCAGTTGATTTGTGGGGTGGTATGAAGCAAATGGAGTTCAGAGAATTGTACGAACAAAAGATCAAACTTAATGATGAGGTTATTTTTTTTTCTAGAATATCTGTCTTTCCCCCGGAAATGGGGAGAAATCAAGAGTATAACAATATATTCTTGGACAACCAAACCCTCCGTCGTACCCGTGTCCTCCAAACCTTCAACACGGAAAATTCAACCTTATATTTCACCTCTCCCAAGGTCCTCAAACAAAATCCCCAACTGTTATACAGAGCTTTCCAATACATTCTAGAAGCTCAAACAGCAGACGCCTTGGACAGGCCCAAACTCTATATCCACATCGACAGCGGTGCAACAAATTTTTATATTTCACAAAAATGTTGGAAGCAAAAACTGGGTCTATATTAACGCCCGGAAAGAATTAGGATTGCCTTGAGCTCCAATAAGTTTATCTACAGCGGCCCCCTGCATGAGATGCCCGATAATACATTTGACTTCACACTGGGCAAGCAAATGTTAAGTCAGTACCGTTTCGCCCTAAACTACCATTCGAACACCCTCTACTTTGAGATGGATAATACAGTTTACTCCACAAGCGCCAGAAGAAAATGTTACGATTGAAAAGATGTAATTCGTCCATATATTTTGATGCGCTTTCTGGTGAATAAAATCTTTTGGTGTTAGTCAAATAGAATATGTATATATATTTTTTTTTACCGGAATTAGCCCACCCGGGCACAGGTCAAACGACCCACAACGGGCCCTGGGGGGCGAAAAATAAAGAACAGAAAGAAATTGAAAATAGAGAAGAAAAGGGTTGTACTGTGTTCTTCTACACCACGAAGATGCCGAAAAATCACCTTTTTAAATTGAGACAGATTGTATAAGTATGGAAACACAGAAGAAGGCAGAGCATTCCACAGTTTGGCTGTGTGAGGAAAGAAGGAGGTACTATAACGGGTTATTCTCGGGTGACCGACATCCACAGAGAAATGGTGGGCACCGCGGGCAAGACGGTGTCACGAGCCCACGGCCTTGCCGGCGGTACACAGGATGCCAAATTCACCGAATATTGCCCGTTAAAGTACCTGTAAAAGAGAGAGTGAAGATACATTGCGGTGAAGAGAAAGGGAAGAGAGATGGTCGACTAAAGGAGGAAAGTTAATAAGACGAAATGCTTATGATTCCACCCTATCTAATAGTTGGACAGAAGAGCCACCCCAGATATGAGAGCAGTACTCCAAGTTAGGACGAATGAATCCCATATATATTTGGAGCAACTGCTCAGGAGTGAAGTAGCTACGGCATCTGTACAGCATTCCCAACTTTCGGGAGGCAGCTTTAACTATATTAAGGACTAGCAGAGACTCCGCCCTCAGGGCGGCTCATTCGCTAGGCCAAGGAAGGACGCCACCCTCCGGGAGGCTCCACATTGTCTCGCTGTTCAGTCCCCAAAACTTCTTCTTCCATCAATAGTTAATTAACGGTGTATGTAAGTTCCACCATCTTTTTCACTACAACGGTACAGCAAAGTATATTTTTTTAGCATTAGACTGTTATTATTTTATTGTCTAATCATCACTACATATAACACCACCCATCATCACTACATATAACACCATCCATCATCACTACATATAACACCACCCGTCATCACTACCACACACACATTACTACCATCACCACTACCACACATGTAACTACTATTACATATCACCAACACCACCACAATTATCACCATCACCACAGTCAGATATCGCTATCAGCACTACTACTGTCACACATTACCACCACTACTACTATCACACATCACTACCACCAGTACTACTATCACACATCACTACTACCACTACTACTATCACACATCACCACCAGTACTACTATCAGACATCACTACCACCAGTACTACTATCACACATCACTACTACCACTACTACTATCACACATCACTACCACCAGTACTACTATCACACATCACTACTACCACTACTACTATCACATCTTACCACCACAAATACTATCACACATTACCACCACTACTACTATCACACATCATCACTACCTCCGCTACCATAGTACTATCATCATCACAACTATCATCACACATTATCACCACTACTACTATCACACATCACTACCACCAGTATTACTATCACACATCACTACCACCACTACTACTATCACACAACACCACTACCTCCAGTACCATTGCATTATCATCATCACTACTACTATCACACATCACCACTACCTCCAGTACCATTGCATTATCATCATCACTACTACTATCACACATCACCACTACCTCCAGTACCATTGCATTATCGTCTCCACTTCCGTTAATGACCTCTTCCTACATTTATATTTAAGAGTGCTCAGCATCTTTGGTCATATAGAAAAGTATACTCTTAAACCGTATAACAATAAAATATATAATGGGTAAGAAAGTTCCATCGAAAAAGTTACGTTCAAGGGAAGTCCCTCCTCTACGGGGGAGAATGAGTAAGAGGATAAAGTACCAGAGGAAAAAACTGCTGCTGAAGTCGAAGGAAAGCCTTCGCCCCCTCTTATCTAATGATGGTGTTCTGACCCTCTTCTTAGACCCGCCCCCACGTGTATCATAGATGCCTGACGTTTCCAAGATGATGAAAGTATCGCTTCGTGATCTAAACAGAGTTGACGCTGAGATCAATGACAAGCCATGCACCTTGTATGTGGATTCAGGAACGACCACATTTTTCATGTCGTATTAGAAGGCTAAAGGACTAGACCTACTGCAATATGAAAAGTGTACTAAAAAATATTTAATTGATTTGTGGGGTGGCATGAAGAAAATGGAGTTCAGAGAATTGTACGAACAAAAGATCAAACTAAGTGATCAGGTAATTTTTTTCTCTATTATATGTATATTTCCCCCGGAAATGGGGAGAAGTCGAACGTATAATAATATATTCTTGGACAACCAAACCCTCCGTCGTACCCGTGTCCTCCAAACCTTCAACACGGAAAATTCAACCTTATGTTTCACCTCTCCCAAGGTCCTCAAAGATCATCACCAACTGTCATCCAAAGATATCTAATACGTTCTAGAAGCTCACACATTAGACGCCTTGGTCAGGCCCAAACTCTATATCCACATCGACAGCGGTGCGCAAAATTTTTTTATTTCACAAAAATGTTGGAAGCAAAAACTGGGTCTATATTAACGCCCGGAAAGAATTAGGATTGCCTTGAGCTCCAATAAGTTTATCTACAGCGGCGCCGTGCATGAGATGCCCGATAATACATTTGACTTCACACTGGGCAAGCAAATGTTAAGTCAGTACCGTTTCGCCCTAAACTACCATTCGAACACCCTCTACTTTGAGATGGATAATACAGTTTACTCCACAAGCGCCAGAAGAAAATGTTACGATTGAAAAGATGTAATTCGTCCATATATTTTGATGCGCTTTCTGGTGAATAAAATCTTTTGGTGTTAGTCAAATAGAATATGTATATATATTTTTTTTTACCGGAATTAGCCCACCCGGGCACAGGTCAAACGACCCACAACGGGGCCTGGGGGAGAAAAAAAAAAAGAAAGAAATTGAAAATAGAGAAGAAAAGGGTTATACTGTGTTAATCTACACCATGAAGATGCCGGAAAACCAGCTTTTTATAGTGAGACAGATTGTATAGGTATGGAAACACAGAAGAAGGCAGAACATTCTACAGTTTGGCTGTGTGAGGAAAGAAGGAAGTACTATAACGGGTTATTCTCGGGTGACCGACATCCACAGAGAAACGGTGGGCACCGCGGGCAAGACGTGTGTTACGAGCCCACGGCCTAGACGACGGTACACAGGATGCCAAATTTACCGAACATTGCCCGTTAAAGTATCTGTAAAAGAGAGAGAGTGAAGCAACATTGCTGCGAAGAGAAAGGGAAAAGAGATGGTCAACTAAAGGAGGAAAGTTAATAAGACGAAATGCCTTTGATTCCACCCTATCTAATAGTTGGACAGAAGAAGAGCCATGTCTCAGATATGAGAGCAGTACTCCAAGTTAGGACGAATGAATCCCTTATATACTTGGAGCAACTGCTCAGGAGTGAAGTAGCTACGACATCTGTAGAGCATTCCCAACTTTCGGGAGGAGAGCTTTAACTATATTAAGGACTAGAACAAACGCCGCCCGGAGCTAGGCTACGGTAGGACGCCACCCTCCGGGAGGCTCCACATTGTCTCACTGTTCAGTCCCAAAAACTTTTTCTTCCATCAATAGTTAATTAACGGTGTATGTAAGTTTCACCATGTTTATCACTCCAACGGTACAGCAAAGTATATATTTTTATCATTAAACTGTTATTATTTTATTGTCTAATCATCACTACATATAACACCACCCATCATCACTACCACACACATTACTACCATCATCAGTACCACACATGTAACTACTATTACATATCACCAACACCACCACAAATATCACCATCACCACTGTCAGATATCGCTATCAGCACCACTACTGTCACACATTACCACCACTACTACTATCACACATCACAACCACCAGTACTACTATCACATATCACTACCACCACTACTACTATCACACATTACCACCATTAATACTATGACACTTCACTACCACCAGTATTACTATCACAAATCACTACCACCACTACTACTATCACACATCACCGCTACCTCCACTACCATTGCATTATCATCATCACTACTACTATCACACATCACCACTACCTCCAGAACCATTGCATTATCATCATCACTACTACTATCACAGATCACCAGTACCTTCAGTACCATTGCATTATCATCATCACTACTACTATCACACATTACCACTACCTCCAGTACCATTGCAATATCATCATCACTACTAGTATCACACATTACCACTACCTCCAGTACCATTGCAATATCATCATCACTATTACTATCACACATTACCACCACTACTACTATCACACATCACCACTACCTCCAGTACCATTGCATTATCATCATCACTACTACTATCACCCATTACCACCAGTACTACTATCACACATCACCACTACCTCCAGTACCATTGCATTATCATCATCACTACTACTATCACACATCACCACTACCTCCAGTACCATTGCATTATCATCATCACTACTACTATCACACATCACCACTACCTCCAGTACCATTGCATTATCGTCATCACTACTATTATCACACATCACCACTACCTTCAGTACCATTGCATTATCATCTCCACTTCCGTTAATGACCTCTTCCTACATTTATATGTAAGAGTGCTCAGCATCTTTGGTCATATTGAAAAGTATACTCTTATACCGTATAACCCTAAAATATATAATGAGTAAGAAAGTTCCATCGAAAAAGTTACGTTCAAGGGAAGTCCCTCCTCTACGGGGCAGAATGAGTAAGAGGATAAAGTACCAGAGGAAGAAACTGCTGCTGAAGTCGAAGTAAAGCCTTCGCCCCCTCTTATCTAATGATGGTGTTCTGACCCTCTTCTTAGACCCGACCGCACGTGTATCATAGATGCCTGACCTCTCCAACATGATGAAAGTATCGCTTCGTGATCTAAACAGAGTTGACGCTGAGATCAATGACAAGCCATGCACCTTGTATGTGGATTCAGGATCGACAACATTTTGCATGTCGTACTAGAACGCTAAAGGACTAGACCTACTCCAATATCAAAGGTGTACTACAAAATGTTCAGTTGATTTGTGGGGTGGTATGAAGCGAATGGAGTTCAGAGAATTGTACGAACAAAAGATCAAACTTAATGATGAGGTTATTTTTTTTTCTAGAATATCTGTCTTTCCCCCGGAAATGGGGAGAAATCAAGAGTATAACAATATATTCATGGACAACCAAACCCTCCGTCGTACCCGTGTCCTCCAAACCTTCAACACGGAAAATTCAACCTTATATTTCACCTCTCCCAAGGTCCTCAAACAAAATCCCCAACTGTTATACAGAGCTTTCCAATACATTCTAGAAGCTCAAACAGCAGACGCCTTGGACAGGCCCAAACTCTATATCCACATCGACAGCGGTGCAACAAATTTTTATATTTCACAAAAATGTTGGAAGCAAAAACTGGGTCTATATTAACGCCCGGAAAGAATTAGGATTGCCTTGAGCTCCAATAAGTTTATCTACAGCGGCCCCCTGCATGAGATGCCCGATAATACATTTGACTTCACACTGGGCAAGCAAATGTTAAGTCAGTACCGTTTCGCCCTAAACTACCATTCGAACACCCTCTACTTTGAGATGGATAATACAGTTTACTCCACAAGCGCCAGAAGAAAATGTTACGATTGAAAAGATGTAATTCGTCCATATATTTTGATGCGCTTTCTGGTGAATAAAATCTTTTGGTGTTAGTCAAATAGAATATGTATATATATTTTTTTTTACCGGAATTAGCCCACCCGGGCACAGGTTAAACGACCCACAACGGGGCCTGGGGGAGAAAAAAAAAACAGAAAGAAATTGAAAATAGAGAAGAAAAGGGTTATACTGTGTTAATCTACACCATGAAGATGCCGGAAAACCAGCTTTTTATAGTGAGACAGATTGTATAGGTATGGAAACACAGAAGAAGGCAGAACATTCTACAGTTTGGCTGTGTGAGGAAAGAAGGAAGTACTATAACGGGTTATTCTCGGGTGACCGACATCCACAGAGAAACGGTGGGCACCGCGGGCAAGACGTGTGTTACGAGCCCACGGCCTAGACGACGGTACACAGGATGCCAAATTTACCGAACATTGCCCGTTAAAGTATCTGTAAAAGAGAGAGAGTGAAGCAACATTGCTGCGAAGAGAAAGGGAAAAGAGATGGTCAACTAAAGGAGGAAAGTTAATAAGACGAAATGCCTTTGATTCCACCCTATCTAATAGTTGGACAGAAGAAGAGCCATGTCTCAGATATGAGAGCAGTACTCCAAGTAAGGACGAATGAATCCCTTATATACTTGGAGCAACTGCTCAGGAGTGAAGTAGCTACGACATCTGTAGAGCATTCCCAACTTTCGGGAGGAGAGCTTTAACTATATTAAGGACTAGAACAAACGCCGCCCGGAGCTAGGCTACGGTAGGACGCCACCCTCCTGGAGGCTCCACATTGTCTCACTGTTCAGTCCCAAAAACTTTTTCTTCCATCAATAGTTAATTAACGGTGTATGTAAGTTTCACCATGTTTATCACTCCAACGGTACAGCAAAGTATATATTTTTATCATTAAACTGTAATTATTTTATTGTCTAATCATCACTACATATAACACCACCCATCATCACTACCACACACATTACTACCATCATCAGTACCACACATGTAACTACTATTACATATCACCAACACCACCACAAATATCACCATCACCACTGTCAGATATCGCTATCAGCACCACTACTGTCACACATTACCACCACTACTACTATCACACATCACAACCACCAGTACTACTATCACATATCACTACCACCACTACTACTATCACACATTACCACCATTAATACTATGACACATCACTACCACCAGTATTACTATCACAAATCACTACCACCACTACTACTATCACACATCACCGCTACCTCCACTACCATTGCACTATCATCATCACTACTACGATCACACATCACCACTACCTCCAGAACCATTGCATTATCATCATCACTACTACTATCACAGATCACCAGTACCTTCAGTACCATTGCATTATCATCATCACTACTACTATCACACATTACCACTACCTCCAGTACCATTGCAATATCATCATCACTACTAGTATCACACATTACCACTACCTCCAGTACCATTGCAATATCATCATCACTATTACTATCACACATTACCACCACTACTACTATCACACATCACCACTACCTCCAGTACCATTGCATTATCATCATCACTACTACTATCACCCATTACCACCAGTACTACTATCACACATCACCACTACCTCCAGTACCATTGCATTATCATCATCACTACTACTATCACACATCACCACTACCTCCAGTACCATTGCATTATCATCATCACTACTACTATCACACATCACCACTACCTCCAGTACCATTGCATTATCGTCATCACTACTATTATCACACATCACCACTACCTTCAGTACCATTGCATTATCATCTCCACTTCCGTTAATGACCTCTTCCTACATTTATATGTAAGAGTGCTCAGCATCTTTGGTCATATTGAAAAGTATACTCTTATACCGTATAACCCTATAATATATAATGAGTAAGAAAGTTCCATCGAAAAAGTTACGTTCAAGGGAAGTCCCTCCTCTACGGGGCAGAATGAGTAAGAGGATAAAGTACCAGAGGAAGAAACTGCTGCTGAAGTCGAAGTAAAGCCTTCGCCCCCTCTTATCTAATGATGGTGTTCTGACCCTCTTCTTAGACCCGACCGCACGTGTATCATAGATGCCTGACCTCTCCAACATGATGAAAGTATCGCTTCGTGATCTAAACAGAGTTGACGCTGAGATCAATGACAAGCCATGCACCTTGTATGTGGATTCAGGATCGACAACATTTTGCATGTCGTACTAGAACGCTAAAGGACTAGACCTACTCCAATATCAAAGGTGTACTACAAAATGTTCAGTTGATTTGTGGGGTGGTATGAAGCGAATGGAGTTCAGAGAATTGTACGAACAAAAGATCAAACTTAATGATGAGGTTATTTTTTTTTCTAGAATATCTGTCTTTCCTCCGGAAATGGGGAGAAATCAAGAGTATAACAATATATTCTTGGACAACCAAACCCTCCGTCGTACCCGTGTCCTCCAAACCTTCAACACGGAAAATTCAACCTTATATTTCACCTCTCCCAAGGTCCTCAAACAAAATCCCCAACTGTTATACAGAGCTTTCCAATACATTCTAGAAGCTCAAACAGCAGACGCCTTGGACAGGCCCAAACTCTATATCCACATCGACAGCGGTGCAACAAATTTTTATATTTCACAAAAATGTTGGAAGCAAAAACTGGGTCTATATTAACGCCCGGAAAGAATTAGGATTGCCTTGAGCTCCAATAAGTTTATCTACAGCGGCCCCCTGCATGAGATGCCCGATAATACATTTGACTTCACACTGGGCAAGCAAATGTTAAGTCAGTACCGTTTCGCCCTAAACTACCATTCGAACACCCTCTACTTTGAGACGGATAATACAGTTTACTCCACATGCTCCAGAAGAAAATTTTACGATTGAAAAGATGTAATTCGTCTATATATTTTGATTCGCTTTCAGGTGAATAAAATCTTTTGGTGTTAGTCAAATAGAATATGTATATATATTTTTTTTTACCGGAATTAGCCCACCCGGGCACAGGTCAAACGACCCACAACGGGCCCTGGGGGGCGAAAAATAAAGAACAGAAAGAAATTGAAAATAGAGAAGAAAAGGGTTATACTGTGTTCTTCTACACCACGAAGATGCCGAAAAATCACCTTTTTAAATTGAGACAGATTGTATAAGTATGGAAACACAGAAGAAGGCAGAGCATTCCACAGTTTGGCTGTGTGAGGAAAGAAGGAGGTACTATAACGGGTTATTCTAGGGTGACCGACATCCACAGAGAAATGGTGGGCACCGCGGGCAAGACGGTGTTACGAGCCCACGGCCTTGCCGGCGGTACACAGGATGCCAAATTCACCGAATATTGCCCGTTAAAGTACCTGTAAAAGAGAGAGTGAAGATACATTGCGGTGAAGAGAAAGGGAAGAGAGATGGTCGACTAAAAGAGGAAAGTTAATAAGACGAAATGCTTATGATTCCACCCTATCTAATAGTTGGACAGAAGAGCCACCCCAGATATGAGAGCAGTACTCCAAGTTAGGACGAATGAATCCCATATATATTTGGAGCAACTGCTCAGGAGTGAAGTAGCTACGGCATCTGTACAGCATTCCCAACTTTCGGGAGGCAGCTTTAACTATATTAAGGACTAGCAGAGACTCCGCCCTCAGGGCGGCTCATTCGCTAGGCCAAGGAAGGACGCCACCCTCCGGGAGGCTCCACATTGTCTCGCTGTTCAGTCCCCAAAACTTCTTCTTCCATCAATAGTTAATTAACGGTGTATGTAAGTTCCACCATCTTTTTCACTACAACGGTACAGCAAAGTATATTTTTTTAGCATTAGACTGTTATTATTTTATTGTCTAATCATCACTACATATAACACCACCCATCATCACTACATATAACACCATCCATCATCACTACATATAACACCACCCGTCATCACTACCACACACACATTACTACCATCACCACTACCACACATGTAACTACTATTACATATCACCAACACCACCACAATTATCACCATCACCACAGTCAGATATCGCTATCAGCACTACTACTGTCACACATTACCACCACTACTACTATCACACATCACTACCACCAGTACTACTATCACACATCACTACTACCACTACTACTATCACACATCACTACCACCAGTACTACTATCACACATCACTACTACCACTACTACTATCACATCTTACCACCACAAATACTATCACACATTACCACCACTACTACTATCACACATCATCACTACCTCCGCTACCATAGTACTATCATCATCACAACTATAATCACACATTATCACCACTACTACTATCACACATCACTACCACCAGTATTACTATCACACATCACTACCACCACTACTACTATCACACAACACCACTACCTCCAGTACCATTGCATTATCATCATCACTACTATTATCACACATTACTACCACTACTACTATCATACATCACTAACCACCACTATTATTATCACACACCACTACCACCAGTACTACTATCACACATCACTACCACCAAGAGTACTAACACACATCACCACTACCCCCACTACCATTGCATTATCATCATCACTACTACTATCACACATCACTACCACCACTACTACTATCACACATCACTACCACCAGTACTACTATCACACATTACCACTACCTCCAGTACCATTGCATTATCATCATCACTACTACTATCACACATCACTACCTCCAGTACCATTGCATTATCATCATCACACATTACCACCAGTAATACTATCAAACATTACCACCACTTCTACTATCACACATCACTACCACCGGTACTACTATCACACATCACTACCACCACTACTACTACTATCACACATCACTACTACCACTACTACTATCACACATAACTACCACCACTACTATTATCATACATCACTACCACCACTACTACGATCACACATCACATATTTTTTTTTTTTTTTTTTTTTAAACGTGGCCTCCAGCCTCCCCCAATAGCCACACCTTCGCCACCATTTATTTAGCTTAATATTAAATATCCCAATACATAAGAAGCTATCCTATCTGTGTTAAATTAGTTGAGCCGCAGATCTATGCGGCATTCAGTGACTGTAGCCTCATAGTCAATATCTGCAGCAGTTGTCGGAGTAGGGGCAGAAGCTCTCGTTCCCCTGAGGCAGAGCAAAGCCGACCGAAGGAGAGAGAAGGACAGTCGACATCTCATCCAGGCTGTAACATAACTTCTGGGCTGCTGCTTCTGTTCGGAGATCAACTCCGCGAGTCTGGCGTAGAAACATCTTGAAATTGGGCCCATCCCACCAGAGGTTGTAAACTCTAGAGGAGTGAAGCTGCCTTGATCAACATTTTGAATTCTCTCCCCATATGCCCTTCTCTTGTCGTTCTCGTTCCTCCTATGTGCAGCATCGAGAGCTAGGTTACGGTGACAAGCGGCCATGGGATCAAAAATCCTGATGTCGAAGAAAGCTCGCTGTCCCCGCGTCCAGAATCCTCGAGCACTGACGTCCACACGGGCTTCGTTAGATGTGTTTGAAGTCCTGTGTTGGAAGATCTCGCCATCCGGTGGAAGGAGGGTCGGTTCTACCATGACGTCCCGGCAGATTTCCTTAAACATATTTGCTGTGAGATCCCTTACCTCGTCATGCCTCTTGCATATGAAGCCCCCCTTCTTGCAGACCATGGCTATTATAACACATCACTACCACCGGTACTACTATCACACATTACCACCAGTACTACTATCACAAAGTACCACCAATACTACTACTATCACACATCACTACCACCACTACTACTATCACACATTACTACCATTAGTATTACTATCACACATTACCACCACTACTACTATCACACATCACCACTACCTCCACTACCATTGCATTATCATCATCACACATTACCATCACTACTACTATCAAAAATTTCCACCACTACTACTTTCACACATCACCACTACGTCCAGTACCATTGCATTATCATCATCACACATTACCATCACTACTACTATCACACATTACCACCACTACTACTATCGCACATCATTACCACCACTACTACTATCACACGTCACTACCACCAGTACTACTATCACACATAACTACCACCAGTACTACTCCACAAACTACCACCACTACTATTATCACACATCACTACCACGAGTACTACTATCACACATCACTACCACCACTACTATTAACACCCATAACTACCACCACTAATATTATCACACATCACTACCACCGGTACTCCAATCACACATTACCACCACTACTACTATCACACATAACTACCACCAGTACTACTCCACAAACTACCACCACTACTATTATCACACATCACTACCACCAGTACTACAATCACACATTACCACCACTACTACTATCACACATCTCCACTACCTCCACTACCATTGCATTATCATCATCTCTACTATTATCACACATTACCACCACTACTACTATCACACATCACCACTACGTCCAGTACCATTGCATTATCATCATCTCTACTATTATCACACATTACCATCACTATTACTATCACACATTACCACCACTACTACTACCGCACATCATTACTACCACTACTAATATCACACGTCACTACCATCTGTACTACTATCACACATAACTACCACCAGTACTACGACACAAATCACTACCACCACTACTATTATCACACATCACTACCACCAGTACTACTATCACACATCACTACCACCAGTACTACTATCACACATTAACACCACTACTACTATCACACATCACTACCACCACTACTACCATCACACATCACCACTACCTCCAGTACCATTGCATTATCATCACTATTGCTATCACACATTACCACCACTACTAATATCACACATCACCACTATCTCCAGTACCATTGCATGATCATCATCACTATTACTATCACAGATCACAAGTACCTCCAGTACCATTGCATTATCATCATCACTATTACTATCACACATTACCACCACCTCCAGTGCCATTGCAATATAATCATCACTACTAGTATCACACATTACCACTACCTCCAGTACCATTGCAATATCATCATCACTATTACTATCACACATTACCACTACCTCCAGTACCATTGCAATATCATCATCACTACTACTATCACACATAACTACCACCAGTACTGCTATCACACCTAACTACCACCAGTACTACTATCACACATCACTACTACCTCCAGTACCACTGCATTATCATCATCACTATTAGTCTCACACATTACCACCACTACTACTATCACACATCACCACTACCTCCAGTACCATTGCATTATCATCATCACTACTACTATTACCCATTATCACCAGTACTACTATCACACATCACCACTACCTCCACTACCATTGCATTATCATCATCACTACTACTATCACACATCACCACTCCCTCCACTACCATTGCAAAATTATCATCATCACTACTACTATCACACATCACTACCACCACTACTACTATCACACATCTGTACCACCACTACTACTATCACATATCACCACTACCTCCAGTACCATTGCATAATCATCATCACTGCTACCATCATACATCACCACTACCTCCAGTACCACCGCAATATCATCATCACTACTACTATCACACATCACCACTCCCTCCACTACCATTGCAAAATTATCATCATCACTACTACTATCACACATCACTACCACCACTACTACTATCACACATCTGTACCACCACTACTACTATCACATATCACCACTACCTCCAGTACCATTGCATAATCATCATCACTGCTACCATCACACATTACCACTACCTCCAGTGCCATTGCATAATCATCATCACTGCTACCATCACACATCACCACTACCTCCAGTACCACCGCAATATCATCATCACTACTACTATCACACATTACCACTGCTTCCAGTACCATTGCATTATCATCATCACTACTACTATCACCCATTACCACCAGCACTACTATCACACATCACCACTACCTCCAGTATCATTGCATTATCATCTCCACTTCCGTTAATGACCTCTTCCTACATTGATATTTAACAGTGTTCAGCATCTTTAGTCATATTGACAAGTATACTCTTATACCGTATAAGCCTAAAATATATAATGGGTAAAAAAATTCAATCGAAAAAATTACGTTCAAGGGAAGTCCCTCCTCTACGGGGGAGAATGAGTAAGAGGATAAAGTACCAGAGGAAGAAACTGCTGCTGAAGTCGAAGGAAGGCCTTCGCCCCCTCTTATCTAATGATGGTGTTCTGACCCTCCTCTTAGACCCGCCCCCACGTGTATCCTAGATGCCTGACGTTTCCAAGATGACGAGTGTATCGCTTCATGATCTAAACAAAGTTGACGCTGAGATCAATGACAAGCCATGCACCTTGTATGTGGATTCAGGATCGACCACATTTTTCATGTCGTATTAGAAGGCTAAAGGACTAGACCTACTGCAATATGAAAGGTGTACTACAAAATATTTAGTTGATTTGTGGGGTGGTATGAAGCTAATGGAGTTCAGAGAATTGTACGAACAAAAGATCAAACTTAACGATGAGGTATTTTTTTTCTCTAGAATATCTGTCTTTCCCCCGGAAATGGGGAGAAATCAAGAGTATAACAATATATACTTGGACAACCAAACCCTCCGTCGTACCCGTGTCCTCCAAACCTTCAACACGGAAAATTCAACCTTATATTTCACCTCTCCCAAGGTCCTCAAAGAAAAGCCCCAACTGTTATACAGAGCTTTCCAATACGTTCTAGAAGCTTACACAGCAGACGCCTTGGACAGGCCCAAACTCTATATCCACATCGACAGCGGTGCAACATATTTTTATATTTCACAAAAATGTTGGAAGCAAAAACTGGGTCTATATTAACGCCCGGAAAGAATTAGGATTGCCTTGAGCTCCAATAAGTTTATCTACAGCGGCCCCCTGCATGAGATGCCCGATAATACATTTGACTTCACACTGGGCAAGCAAATGTTAAGTCAGTACCGTTTCGCCCTAAACTACCATTCGAACACCCTCTACTTCGAGAAGAATAATACAGTTTACTCCACAAGCGCCAGAAGAAAATTTTGCGATTGAAAAGATGTAATTCGTCTCTACATTTTGAGTCGCTTTCTGGTGAATAAAATCTTTTGGTGTTAGTCAAATAGAATATGTATATATATTTTTTTTTACCGGAATTAGCCCACCCGGGCACAGGTCAAACGACCCACAACGGGGCCTGGGGGGCGAAAAAAAAAAAGAATAGAAAGAAATTGAAAATAGAGAAGAAAAGGGTTATACTGTGTTAATCTACACCACGAAGATGCCGAAAAACCACCCTTTTAAAGTAAGACAGATTGTATAAGTATGGAAACACAGAAGAAGGCAGAGCATTCCACAGTTTGGCTGTGTGAGGAAAGAAGGAGGTACTATAACGGGTTATTCTCGGGTGACCGACATCCACAGAGAAATGGTGGGCACCGCGGGCAAGACGGTGTTACGAGCCTACTGCCTTGCCGGCGGTACACAGGATGCCAAATTCACCGAACATTGCCCGTTAAAGTACCTGTAAAAGAGAGAGAGTGAGGCAACATTGCGGCGAAGAGAAAGGGAAGAGAGATTGTCGACTAAAGGAGGAAAGTTAATAAGACGAATTGCCTTTGATTCCACTCTTTCTTATAGTTGGACAGAAGAAGAGCCACCCCAGACATGAGAGCAGTACTCCAAGTTAGGACGAATGAATCCCTTATATACTTGGAGCAACTGCTCAGGAGTGAAGTAGATCCGGCGTCTGTACAGCATTGCCAATTTTCGGGAGGCCACGGTAGGACGCCACCCTCCAGGAGGCTCCACATTGTCTCACTGTTCAGTCCCCAAAACTTCTTCTTCTATCAACAGTTCATAAACGGTGTATGTAAGTTCCACCATATTTTTCACTACAACGGTACAGCAAAGTATATTTTTTTAGCATTAAAGTGTTATTATTTTATTGTCCAATCATCACTACATCTAACACCACCCATCATCACTACATATAACATCATCCATCATTACTACATATAACACCATCCATCATCACTACATATAACAGCATCCATCATCACTAAATATAACACCACCCATCATCACTACATATAACACCATCCATCATCACTAAATATAACACCACCCATCATCACTACATATAACAACATCCATCACCACTACATATAACATCATCCATCATCACTACATATAACACCATCCATCATCACTACATATAACACCATCCATCATCACTAAATATAACACCACCCATCATCACTACCACACACATTACTACCATCATCAGTACCACATGTGTAACGACTATTACATATCACCAACACCACCACAAATATCACCATCACTACTGTCAGATATCGCTATCAGCACCACTACTGTCACACATTACCACCACTACTACTATCACACATCACAACCACCACTACTACTATCACATATCACTACCACCACTACTACTATCACACATTACCACCATTAATACTATGACACTTCACTACCACCAGTACTACTATCACACATCACTACCACCACTACTTGTATCACACATCACCACTACCTCAAGTACCATTGCATTATCATCATCACTACTACTATCACACATCACCACTACCTCCAGTACCATTGCATTATCATCATCACTACTACTATCACACATCACCACTACCTCCAGTTCCATTGCATTATCATCATCACTAATACTATCACACATCACCACTACCTCCACTACCATTGCATTATCATCATCACTACTACTATCACACATCACCACTACCTCCAGTACCATTGCATTATCATCATCACTACTATTATCACACATCACCACTACCTCCAGTACCATTGCATTATCATTATCACTACTACTATCACACATCACCACTACCTCCACTACCATTGCATTATCATCACTACTACTATCACACATCACCACTACCTCCAGTACCATTGCATTATCATCATCACTACTACTATCACACATCACTACTACCTCCAGTACCATTGCATTATCATCATCACTACTACTATCACACATCACCACTACCTCCACTACCATTGTATTATCATCATCACTACTACTATCACACATTACTACCACCACTACTACTGTCACACATCACTACCACCACTACTACCATCACATATCACCACTACCTCCAGTACCATTGCATAATCATCATCACTGCTACTAACACACATCACCACTACCTCCAGTACCTTTGCATTATCATCATCACTACTACTATCATATATCACCACTACTTCCAGTACCATTGCATAATCATCATCACTGCTACTAACACACATCACCACTACCTCCAGTACCATTGCATTATCATCATCACTACGACTATCACACATTACCACCAGTACTACTATCACACATCACCACTACCTCCAGTACCATTGCATTATCAACATCACTACTACTATCACACATTACCACCAGTACTACTATCACACATTACCACTACCTCCAGTACCATTGCATTATCATCATCACTACTACTATCACACATCACCACTACCTCCACTACCATTGCATTATCATCATCACTACTACTATCACACATCACTACCTCCAGTACCATTGCATTATCATCATCATTACTACTATCACACATCTCCACTACCTCCAGTACCATTGCATTATCATCATCACTACTACTATCACACATCACCACTACCTCCAGTACCATTGCATTATCATCATCACTACTACTATCACACATCACCACTACCTCCACTACCATTGCATTATCATCATCACTACTACTATCACACATCACTACCTCCAGTACCATTGCATTATCATCATCATTACTACTATCACACATCTCCACTACCTCCAGTACCATTGCATTATCATCATCACTACTACTATCACACATCACCACTACCTCCAGTACCATTGCATTATCATCATCACTGCTACTATCACACATCACCACTACCTCCAGTACCATTGCATTATCATCTCCACTTCCGTTAATGACCTCTTCCTACATTTATATTTAAGATTGCTCAGCATCTTTGGTCATATTTACAAGTATACTCTTATACTGTATAACCCTAAAATATATAATGGGTAAGAAAGTTCCATCGAAAAAGTTACGGTCAAGGGAAGTCCCTCCTCTGCGGGGCAGAATGAGTAAGAGGATAAAGTACCAGAGGAAGAAACTGCTGCTGAAGTCGAAGTAAAGCCTTCGCCCCCTCTTATCTAATGATGGTGTTCTGACCCTCTCCTTAGACCCGACCGCACGTGTATCATAGATGCCTGACCTCTCCAACATGATGAACGTATCGCTTCGTGATCTAAACAAAGTTGACGCTGAGATCAATGACAAGCCATGCACCTTGTATGTGGATTCAGGAACGACCACATTTTTCATGTCGTATTAGAAGGCTAAAGGACTAGACCTACTGCAATATGAAAGGTGTACTACAAAATATTTAATTGATTTGTGGGGTGGTATGAAGAAAATGGAGTTCACAGAATTATACGAACAAAAGATCAAACTAAGTGATGAGGTAATTTTTTTCTCTATTATATGTATATTTCCCCCGGAAATGGGGAGAAGTCGAACGTATAATAATATATTCTTGGACAACCAAACCCTCCGTCGTACCCGTGTCCTCCAAACCTTCAACACGGAAAATTCAACCTTATATTTCACCTCTCCCAAGGTCCTCAAAGACCATCACCAACTGTCATCCAAAGATATCTAATACGTTCTAGAAGCTCACACATTAGACGCCTTGGTCAGGCCCAAACTCTATATCCACATCGACAGCGGTGCAACAAATTTTTTTATTTCACAAAAATGTTGGAAGCAAAAACTTGGTCTATATTAACGCCCGGATAGAATTAGGATTGCCTTGAGCTCCAATAAGTTTATCTACAGCGGCCCCGTGCATGAGATGCCCGATAATACATTTGACTTCACACTGGGCAAGCAAATGTTAAGTCAGTACCGTTTCGCCCTAAACTACCATTCGAACACCCTCTACTTTGAGACGGATAATACAGTTTACTCCACAAGCGCCAGAAGAAAATCTTACGATTGAAAAGATGTAATTCGTCCATATATTTTGATGCGCTTTCTGGTGAATAAAATCTTTTGGTGTTAGTCAAATAGAATATGTATATATATTTTTTTTTTACCGAATTAGCCCACCCGGGCACAGGTCAAACGACCCACAACGGGGCCTGGGGGAAGAAAAAAAACCCAGAAAGAAATTGAAAATAGAGAAGAAAAGGGTTATACTGTGTTAATCTACACCATGAAGATGCCGGAAAACCAGCTTTTTATAGTGAGACAGATTGTATAAGTATGGAAACACAGAAGAAGGCAGAACATTCTACAGTTTGGCTGTGTGAGGAAAGAAGGAGGTACTATAACGGGTTATTCTCGGTGTGACCGACATCCACAGAGAAACGGTGGGCACATCGGGCAAGACGGTGTTACGAGCCCACGGCCTTGCCGGCGGTACACAGGATGCCAAATTCACCGAACATTGCCCGTTAAAGTACCTGTAAAAGAGAGAGAGTGAGGCAACATTGCGGCGAAGAGAAAGGGAAGAGAGATTGTCGACTAAAGGAGGAAAGTTAATAAGACGAATTGCCTTTGATTCCACTCTTTCTAATAGTTGGACAGAAGAAGAGCCATCCCAGACATGAGAGCAGTACTCCAAGTTAGGACGAATGAATCCCTTATATACTTGGAGCAACTGCTCAGGAGTGAAGTAGATACGGCGTCTGTACAGCATTGCCAACTTTCGGGAGGCCACGGTAGGACGCCACCCTCCAGGAGGCTCCACATTGTCTCACTGTTCAGTCCCCAAAACTTCTTCTTCTATCAATAGTTCATTAACGGTGTATGTAAGTTCCACCATGTTTTTCACTACAACGGCACAGCAAAGTATATTTTTTTAGCATTAAACTGTTATTATTTTATTGTCTAATCATCACTACATCTAACACCACCCATCATCACTACAGTTGTGTTCTGACCTCACTCAGTTGTGTTCTGACCTCACTAGGGGAAAGGTCACGGCAGGGTTAGCTCCGGAGGGATAATTATCAGATATGGCCAGAGCTAGGTGCGGTCTTGGTTATGAGAGTTTGTTGACCAAACTGGAGTGGTCCACTGAAGAATTGGCGAAGGCCAAGTTAGAAATTGAGAGGTGCCACGTTGGAGAACTTGAAATTAAGGGAAGAGCTGGCGATGTTAAAAGGAGAGGCAGGACGAGTAAAGCCAGTGGCTGACGAAAAATCAAGCGAGTGGAAAATTGTGAGTTGTGTGAAGACAAAGCTGGTGGTAAAGAAGCACACGAAGGCTACGACAACAACGACAACAACAGCTAAGTGTACCAACCGGTTCAGTCCCTTGATAGACGAATTGGACGTTAGTACAGTCAGGGGCAGGGATGACAAGGAAGGTATAAAAACTTTAATTGTTGGTGACTCACAGGTAAGGTACATGGACAGGGCCTTTTGTGGTAAAAACAAAAATAGGATGAGGGTGTGTTTGCCAGGAGCTGGGGTGGGGGATATAATTGACAGGATGGACAATATCTTGTCTGGTAATGGGAACAAACCCATTATCTGCCTCAGTGCAGGAGGCAATGATATTGGCTGGTGTAGGAGCGAGGAGCTTCTCGATAAGTTCAAGGCAGCCATAGATCGTATTAGGACTAAGGGAGGGATCCCTATCATATGAGGTGTCCTGCCTAGAAGGAGAGTTGGCAGTGAATGGTTGTCAAGGGCAGTTGGTGTTAACGACCGTCTTGACAGATATTGCAAGTCAATATCAGTCCCATTCATTGACAACTGGGACAACTTCTATGGCAGAAGGGACCTTTATGCTAGGGATGGGGTGCACCTGTCTAGGGATGGAGTAGCAACCCTGGCTGGGGCTCTAGAGGGGGCAGTTCAAAAGATATCGAAGTCTTTAAACTGCTAAGAGAACATAGGGGCACGGGGGTGGAGGAGACTGCAGTGGGAGCGGGTAAACAAGGCGAAAGATTACAGGGAAATAGTGTTAGGAATGATGACATAACTAAATTAGACAGGGAGTTTAAAACTAAACGCGGTAAGGGGAGGACTCAGAACACGACTAACTTAAATGTATATTACGCGATCAGTAGAAGTATGAGAAACAAAATGGATGATATTAGGGCCTTGGTATGTACCGAAGAAATCGATATAATTGCATTCACTGAAACATGGATCAACCTAGACACACGTGAATTACCAGCCGAATACCAAATTGCGGGTTACAAACTGTTCCATACCGATAGGCAGACCAGGAAAGGAGGCGGAGTAGCAATCTATGTTAGGGATAATCTGAAGTGTGAAATAAATAAGGAAATAAAAACTGAGAGGAATACAGAAACAATTTGGATAGAATTAAGCGACGGTCGGGAAAAATTAATCACAGGAGTAATATATAGACGCCCCAATCTTGATGGCGTCAATGAGCGACTTATCTGGGATGAAATGCGCAGGGCTTCCATACACAACAAAGTCTGTATAGTAGGCGACTTTAACCTTGGCCAAATAGATTGGACCGACCTTACGGGTAACTCAGAATCAGAGGATTTTCTCGAGACGATCCAGGACTGTTTCCTAAGTCAACATATAACCGAACCCACACGGGGTAATAATATATTGGATTTAGTTTTGTCAAACAGAGAAAACCTCATTAGCAATGTCGAGGTAGGGAACGAACTTGCAAACAGCGATCACAAAGAAATTCGATTCCAGTTAGATTTTCAGGGCAGACGTAAGGAAAATTGCACAAAAGTACCAGATTTCAGAAGGGCAAACTTTGACAGTTTAAAGAGGCAGCTGAGAGAGGGGGTGTCGCGCTTGGCCGTGAACCTGACAGATGACACGGACCTGATAACGAGATCTGAGATTGCCGAGTTCCACGACAATTTAAATAGTGAGTTACTTAATGCACAAAGGCAGAAAATACCATACAAAAAACTCAGATCAAACAACAATGACCCTAAATGGATAAATAATTATTTAAAGAACATCATTGGCCAAAGGAAGGCTATAGGTAGAAGGATAAATCGTGGCGAAATTCACCTCCAGGACTATTATAGGGTATTGGCGAGTAGGGTTAAAACCGAGATAAGGAAAGCAAAGAGGAATAATGAGGTAAGGATAGCAAGGGAGGCAAAGACAAACCCCAAAGGATTCTACCAAATGTATCAAACTAAAACACGAGAAAAGATTGGACCAATACGGTCAGACTCCGGCGAGCTCACTGATAACGACGGAGAAATGAGCAATAATTTGAATAAATATTTTTCAACAGTTTTCACCACCAAAAATTTAAACATGATACCCGAGGCATCGACTCTATTCAGAGATAGTGAAGAAAACAAATTAAGTGAGATAGTAGTGACTAGTAACGATGTTAGTAAGCAAATAGACAAACTAAAGCCTAATAAGTCACCTGGTCCCGATGAGATATTTGCCAGAGTATTAAAGGAATGTAAGGAAGAGCTTAGTATGCCCTTAGCAAAGTTGTTTAACATGTCCTTAAAAACAGGTGTAGTACCAGAATCCTGGAGGATAGCGAATGTAGTACCGATCTTCAAGAAGGGGGATAGATCACTATCCTCTAACTACCGCCCAATCAGTCTAACATCAATAGTAGGCAAATTACTGGAAGCAATCATTTCAAACTCTATTCGAAATCACCTGGAGAAGCACAGATTGATCAATGATTCCCAGCATGGCTTCACAAGTGGACGTTCTTGCCTAACTAATCTATTAACATTCTTTTCATCAGTTTTCGAATCAGTGGACGAGGGGCACAATTATGATGTGGTATATCTCGACTTTAGCAAAGCCTTCGACAGAGTACCCCACGAAAGACTAATTAGAAAGGTAGAAGCTCATGGCATCAAAGGTGACATCCTTAAATGGATTAGGGCGTGGTTACAGGACAGGAAACAGCGAGTGAGCATTAACGGCACTAAGTCCCATTGGAGCAACGTCACAAGTGGAGTTCCCCAAGGCTCAGTACTTGGACCATTATTGTTTATTATATACATAAACGACATAGATATCGGCATAGACAGCAACATAAGTAAATTTGCTGATGATACTAAAATAGGACGTGTTATCAAATCTGACGAGGACTCGGCAAAACTACAGGAGGATCTAAACAAATTTTTCGAATGGTCTGAAAAATGGCAGATGAAATTCAACATCGACAAATGTAAAGTACTCAGTATAGGAAATGTAAACAGGGAAACCAGATACCAGATGAACAACGATGCCATAGAGAAATCCGACTGCGAGAGAGATTTAGGAGTAATGATAAGTAGGAACCTTAAGCCAAGTAAACAATGTGTTTTTGCTCGTAACAAGGCTAATAAAGTACTTGGGTTCATACAAAGGAGTGTTAGTTACAAGACTAGCGAGGTCATCCTAAAACTGTATCTTGCTCTTGTGAGACCACACCTGGATTACGCAGTCCAGTTCTGGTCACCGTATTACAGAATGGATATAGAATCCTTGGAAAGAATTCAGAGGAGAATGACAAGACTAATCCTGGGTATTAGGAACCTTGAGTATAGAGACAGGTTAAAGCATCTTAATTTGCACTCCCTTGAGAGACGTAGAGCGAGGGGCGACCTGATAGAGGTGTATAAGTGGAAGGCAGGGCTAAACAAAGGGGACATAACAAAGGTACTCAAATTATCCAACCAGGAGCGAACTCGTAACAATGGTTTTAAATTGGACAAATTTAGATTTAGGCGTGAAATAGGTAAACACTGGTTTGGAAACAGAGTAGTGGATGAATGGAACAAGTTACCAAATATCATCATTAACTCGAATACGCTGAATTGCTTCAAACATAGGTTGGATGCTCATATGAGCAATAGGGGTTGGGTGTAAACGGGACTGCCCAGTATGGGCCAATAGGCCCGCTGCACTTTCCTCCATTCTTATATTCTTATATAACATCATCCATCATTACTACATATAACACCATCCATCATCACTAAATATAACACCACCCATCATCACTACATATAACACCATCCATCATCACTAAATATAACACCACCCATCATCACTACATATAACAACATCCATCACCACTACATATAACATCATCCATCATCACTACATATAACACCATCCATCATCACTACATATAACACCATCCATCATCACTAAATATAACACCACCCATCATCACTACATATAACAACATCCATCAACACTACATATAACATCATCCATCATCACTACATATAACATCATCCATCATCACTACATATAACACCATCCATCATCACTACAGATCGCTAAAGTAGTTTCCGAGATTCTCGTGCGGACACACAAACAAAAACACACACAAACAAACAGACATATTTTTTTGTTTTATATAGATAGATGTGTGATTTCCAGGACATATTGGAGGATATTGGAGGAAATTGTGAGGTCTAACATATTTATTTCAGAATTTGGCAGGTTGATAGCGTTCTGAAATGTAATTGGTGTGAGATCGTCTAATTTACAAAGTGTAATTGGTAAATATTGAGTAGTATTACTATTGAACTAACCAGGTTTTACCTCCCCATTCAGAGATGCTGCACAGATCCGCATTGATAGAAGTAATGATATCAGTTCTAGAAACAGATCTAGTTAGAGAGTTAGGAGTGTCTTTCTTCTACGTTTTTCTTTATTATAAATTATCAATTAATAACTTACAGTTTACTAGCCGTTGGTGTTACTTTGTTCACACAAAAGCACACGGAAACTCAAGCATTAACCCACTCCAACACAGACCCGAAGGCAAGTATACATCCAGCACACAATTAATGTATTCACACAGTGTATATCCGCGCCAAGATCCTACTGCCCCCGTCACTGGATATTCTACAGCCCAGGAGACCATCGCTGTGCAGGAGTGGGTGGCGCCCTCATCTCCTAGTCAGTCAGGTCTAGCATGGCTGGTGTCTGAGTCCTAAATGCATTTAAGGTGACTGGCGTTAATGTTGTCTCGGTACAATGCTTATAGTCCGGCAACGCTTACTAGTTCACCATTCAGTAAGATGACGGAAAAAAAAATCTCTCTCTCTCTCTCTCTCTCTCTCTCTCTCTCTCTCTCTCTCTGGTGGTCTAGCGGTTAGCGTTCCCCGGTCATAATCATAGGCTTGTGGGCCGTGGGTTCGAATCCTGGCGGGTTGAGGTGTTGATTGTATATATATATATATATATATATATATATATAGAGAGAGAGAGAGAGAGGGGTCTTCATAAGCACTCAGTAATTAAGTACACAGGTTGAGGCTCAATTCTTCTCAGTGTTTACCTGGTCATATGTAGTCT
This sequence comes from Homarus gammarus, assembly GCA_958450375.1. Classification (NCBI taxonomy): domain Eukaryota; kingdom Metazoa; phylum Arthropoda; class Malacostraca; order Decapoda; family Nephropidae; genus Homarus; species Homarus gammarus. The sequence continues at coordinate 3,404,151 of CAUDMG010000372.1, forward strand.
TACCTGCCTCAGTTAGCTCTCTGTATGCTGATTCTGACTGACTGACTAACTTACTGAGTGACTAATTGGTTTATTGAATGACTAACTGACCGATTGTTTGACTGACTGACTGACTCACCGATTGGTTGGCTGACTGAATAGGGTGTGTCATAGGAGGGAAGATCAGCTAAAACTAATGGCCCATCACTTTTTTGGTAGATTTTAGTGTATATAAACAGAAAATAATTTCAGTTTCAATATTTTGCAACCTTTTGCTCGGTAAATTTTAGCGTAAAATTTATCGAAAATCTAACGTACAGCTGCATTAGTGCATTACAATTAAATAGTGAACATTGCTTTCTGACTTCATTCTTTAACAACCCAACTAACAATATTTTTTTCTGTTTCAGATTCTGATGCATTTATAAGTTGATAATATTTGCGATGGCTGCTTGTGTCAGGACGAGGAACCAAAAATCCAGCCATCTCAGTCACTATCTTGGGTCTGGGAGAGAGCTCCTGAAGTCGGAGTTGCCTACATTGAGAGATGCTTTGAGATACGGTGTTTTAATCAGGCAAATCAGTGAAAAGAACCAAAGAACTTACACAAACAAAGACATTGCCAGTGATATGACCAAAGCTGTCCTGGCACAGTACACTCTGGCTAACGCTCAGTTCAAGCCTCCAGTCATAACAAGTCAGAAGAAGATTAGTGAGAGACTGCTAGCCAGTTGGGAAAAGGCAAGAGATATCTCGCTTGGGAGAGGAAAACTTGCAGTTAAGGACAGCTTTGCCAAGCAACTGGACCAGTTATTTGACATAATTACTTGCAAGTGCCCAATTGTTCTCTGTCCTGAGTTTGGATGCGATCGTGACTGTAAATTGTAAATCCGAGGCCCACATCTCCTGTATTTGCAAGCGTGAACTGAAGATTCCTGTGATCGAACTGGCATTTGTCAAAGCACAGAGAGAGAAGACTGGCAGTATAGGGGCTCTCATGATTTCTAGCCAAGATATTCCGGAGTCCAAGAGACAGGAGGCTGCCACAGAGAGACAGAAGAGGAGAAGAGTTGCCGAGGAAAAGAGACTTGAGAAGGCCCAGGGTGAGGTAAAAAAGGCCGATGATTGGAGTCAAGCTGATTCAGAGTTTAATGACTTCCCCATGGCTGATCCGAGTGCTGACCAGGAGAATGGTGACTTTGTCCCTAACCCAGAAAATAATGATCCCAAACCTTCCAGGCATAAGATTCGAAATAGGAAAGATATCCCGAGCATAGCTCTGGCCAGCATGCGACACCACACTGGTCTCAGAGAAACTGCAGAGATAGCAACAGCTGCCTGGATTGACGGTGGTTTGATAACACCTGATGATGTTCACCTGGTGATAGATCATAACAAAGTAAGGAGAGCTCAGGAGAAACTTGTCAGTAACCTAGAAGAGGAGTTTGATAAGGGGATAAGAGAAAATGGAATCAATTGTTTGTTCTTTGATGGGAGAAGGGATGACACTAAAGTGTTCATGACAGTTGGAGATTCTGACAAGTTGTTCCCTGCCATGGTGAAGGAGGAACACTACTCCTGCTGCAGTGAACCAGGAGGGAGGTATTTGTGGCATTTCACTCCAGAGAAAGATGACATCAGGAAACCAGCTGAGATAGTGGCAGATAACATTGTGAACTGGCTCAGAGAGAGGAACTTAGACCAGACCCTGCAGGCCATTGGAGGGGACAGCACCAACACGAACACAGGGTGGCAAGGGGGGGTCATACAGTGGATAGAGCGGAAGATTGGGAGGAAGCTGGTCTGGATTGTTTGTGACCTCCACACCAACGAGTTGTCACTCAGACATCTGATCCAGGAGCTGGATGGCAAGACTCTTTCAAACAACAGATGGTCTGGTCCTCTTGGCAAGATGCTGGACTCTGCCACTGAGTTAGAAATAAATCCGAGCTTTGAAAAAATCACAGTTGGCCCTCCACTCGTTGAGCTTGCACATACTGTCATTGACGACCTGAGTACTGACCAGTACTATGGTTACATGATTTGCAGTGCCATCAAAACTGGGGTCATGCCTGATAGACTTGCTTACCTGCAGATAGGTCCAGTCTCACATTCTAGGTGGCTCACAACGGCTCTCAGGTTCTGCAGAATTTGGGTCGCTCATCATAAACTGAAAGGGAACCAGCTTCACAACCTGAGACTTATTGTCCAATTCATCGTGAGTGTCTACTTGCCAAATTGGTTCAACACCAAGGTCAAGTCATCGTTCTCCGAAGGTCCGAGGCATGTTCTCTTCCAGCTTGAGCTCCTGAGGAGTCAGCCAAGGAAGGTTGTTCAGATTGTGGAGCAGACTGTGAGGAGATCTTCCTGGTATGCTCATCCCGAGGCTGTTCTGCAGACAATGCTCTGCAGTAAGGATGAGGAGGAGAGAAAAGTGGCAGTCAAAAAGATCTTGGATATGAGACTTATGAGAGGATCTGGGCATGACGAATCAGTTGGTGACGATTCCTTCAGGGTCAGGAAGACTCCTGAAGTCAATCTAGGTGCCAAGACCCTCACTGATCTCATAGATCTGGATAACATCCAGGCTGGCAGTGAGCCCCCTCTTACCTGCAGCCTCACCAATGTTCAAGTCAGAGCTTTCCTGGACAACCCCATGCATGTCCCTGCCTGGCCCTCGCACACCCAGAGTATAGAGCGTTGTGTACAGCAAGTGAGCGAGGCCAGCAGTCACGTGTACAGCCAGGAGAGGAGGGAAGGCTACATCCGAGCTCAGGTGGTCAGCAGGGAGGTGATGAGTAGAAACAGAAGCAAGAAAGACATGTTCTCTATGGTGTGCAGCAACACCGGGTCGTAGTAGTAAAACCGGTTTTTGTATTTGATGATTTTGTTTTCTAAAGGAATATTAAATTTAATAAATGTGTCAAGATCATTCGTTATACTATTCTGGATCATTTTCATCATAATAAATTAACCTGATACATTTACTTTACTTTAAATAAGCTATTTAGTGGTGTTGGTAAAAGGGTGGGAATACTGAATTTTCATAAGATTTCAAGTTAAAATTTACCTAGCAAAAAATAAAAACTTTTCAAATCTGAAGATATCACATGATTCTGCACATAGAACTACATCATTAATACCATGGGCCGATTTTTCAAACTCAAAAAAAAAAAATTCGCCTCCGTATGACACACCCTACTGACTGAATCAATAACTGATTAAATGAGTAACTTTCCAAAGGGGTGATTGATCGTATTTTTGACTGGTTGATTGAGAAATAAAGCTTTAGGATGTATCTATTTCTGTATCTAACCATCTATCTTATCTCTTCTATATCTGATTTATTGTTTCTATTATAATTACCATTTAATCTTTATTCTTGTCTAACTTTGATTACTTTCTATGAATAGCTACATTACTGTATTTCATCTTATTCATTCAGTTTGCTTTAGATTATCTTTCAAATTAATTATTCGTTTCTTATATAATATCTCAATTTCCTTTTCCATTGATTTTTATTGTGTATTTTATCCACCAATATTATTCTTCATTAAACATAAACCAACTAAAGTATAAAGATTTCCCCCACATCTAATATTAATTCATAGTCTTTATGATTTATTAATCTTATTTGTCTTCACTTACACCAATTTCGTTCCTTCAACCATTTAGACAATAACGCGTTGACTAGAAATACACCTATGATGGTTTTGTTACCTATTGTGTTATTGCATACTACTGTTTGTATACCCGCACTATCTACTGTAGGTCACTTGCTTGTATACCTGCACCGCCTATAACCATATTAAGCCAACTGTAAGTTAGTATGATGCTTTTATTGAATATCTATTTATACATCTATCTCACGATGGAAGAACGTTCCTCCACAGTGAGTGTCATGGCGTGACAGAGTGGCCATTGACGGATCACGTTATAACTGGTAACTCTCAGGATCATGTCACGTGTTTCTATTAACATTAGAAAACATTTACACAAAACTTTACGTTCCTAAATGATATGGATTTTAGTGGATGGGAAATATTGAGGAATCTCAAATAAAAACAATCAGCTATGTGTGTGTGTGTGTGTGTGTGTGTGTGTGTGTGTGTGTGTGTCCAGAAATAAATAAAATGTCCAAGACGAAGGACTAAATCGGAATCAAACTGATTTTTTTCTTTTGTAGAAGTTCTCTTGTTTGAAACTATTTTTTTTTATCCTGAGTATTTAACATCATATAAATAATTTTAAAATAGAGTTATATTTAAATCTCTACCATAACATTATTTTTTTTCTAACTGGAAATTATGTTCTTAAATATTTAACCTACACAAAAAACATATCAAAATAACATTAGAACAATCATCTGTATCGAAATTGGAAAAAGTGGTTATCTGTTTGGATCTATAAACGTAATACCCACTAAGAGTCTTAAAACAAAATTAGCTGTGAGTCCTCTACCAGTCGTGTTCTATATAATGTGTAATGCATTCCCGACTGGCTCGACCTTGTTCAAACCCATTTGGTAAATTAGATCATGAGGAATCCGCTGCTTTGTTCTGTGTACGTGTGTGTGTGTGTGTGTGCCGCTACAGTTTGTAATTATCTTCCCCCCAAGTAACCTGTCAAGCCATTACCATTCTTATTTTTGTGTCCAATACTTTATTATTTTACCACCTCCGGATAACACTAATATTAATTCTCACGTCTATGGAACATGTTACACACTTATTCTCATCTCCAATTCTCATAATTTTGTATGTTAAATATTCCTCTTAAGTTAAAATTTGATCTTAACTGGTTATGTCAGAGAATCTACTTAACTATCTGAGGTTACGACGCTACGATATATTCTCAAAGACTCGTAAGTGAAATGTATTCCCCAGACTGGTGACGTCAGAATCCCTCAATCTCTCCCTGAAACTACAGTACAAAAACTAGTTGGTATATATGACGTCGAAATTACACTAAGACCCTACCGGCAAGTGTTCTCTTCTCTCCAATCACGAGAGGAACAAGTTGAGTGAGAAACTTTGATAATTGGTTGAATATGAACAAGATTGTCTTCGTTTTTCTTGTAAGTTTTTCACCTATGTATTGTCTTAAATTCTTCTACTTATACTTGTAGTTCATATTCCTTCGTAATTTTGTCTGTTTTTAGATAATGTTGTCTTTTTCTTCCCATTTGTCTACGTCTCCAATCCATTCTTTCCTTTTTCCTTTTCTTTTACACCGGGACAATTATTCCCTCGAGAAACAAAAGACAAAAGCCAGAGAAGACACAGATCCGCATAATCGTAACAAAAGCAGACCCAACACTTACACTTCTCATCCAAAAGCCATTAGGACGATGCTCCTCTGATAGCGGCGGTCGGGATACTTACGTCTATTGCCAAGTAGCCAGACTAGTGGGGGTTTCTGGTGTTTATAGATACTGCGTATGTTTGTTTACCTGAGCGACGCTGAGCATATGGGATAGTCTGGGGAAGTCTGTGAGTCGGTCATTTTTTGAGTGTATTTTAATTTTTTCATTAGATTATATACGTAGCTTTTTCAAGAGTCAACGAATCTTCACTATGTACAGAGTTATGAAATATATCAATGGATAATGTATACACAAATATCAAGGAGCAATGTTAGCATAAGTATTAAGTGACTATATATATAAATATAAAAATCAAGGGACTTTGTGAACAAATACTAAGCAACTGTAAACACAAACAACTATGAATTCTGTAAACACAATAAAAAAAACTGTAAACAAAAAAAAACTCTGTAAACACAAACAACAAAGGACTATCTAAATATCCTGTACATTGACACAACATATAATTATTTTCTCTATCTGAGTCGAAAAGAAAAAAAATCAGATATAAACCAAAAACAACAGAAACAAAAGGTGTAGCTCAAGATTATTCGTCTTATAAACATATTGAAGGTGTTGGTCAAGTCACACACACGGGCAATACACTGAAGCAGGTAACCATTTAGGCCAAGTGAGGCTTTTCCATGAATGAAAAACACAAAAACAAAACAGAGTTGGTCCATCTTACTCTAATACAATTCTCTATTTTTACCACTTTATTTCTTTCTCATATGTATTGTAAAAAAATTAAAACACACACACACACACACACACGCACACACACTCTCTCTCTCTCTCTCTCTCTCTCTCTCTCTCTCTCTCTCTCTCTCTCTCTCTCTCTCTTTCTTAAGCTGTAAAACTTATATATAAACCTGAATAAACTAGAAAAAAACAAAATAGCATTAAACCCATGTAAATTAATATAGCCAATATAATTATATTTAAACCTATATCAACCAATATTACCGAGATAAACTTAAAGAGACACAAAGAAAAAGAGAGAGAGAGAGAGAGAGAGAGAGAGAGAGAGAGAGAGAGAGAGAGAGAGAGAGCACCAGTAGGAATCTCATAACCAAATTGCTTCGAAATAAAATTCAGTCTTTTGAATAAAAACATCCCTTCCTCCTCCTCCTCTTCCACCTTTATATTCTCCTCTTCCTCAACTTTCCTTCATCTCTCTCCCCTTTTCATTTGTTGCACCTTTATATTCGTCTTCTGTTCCTTATCCCCATTTTCCATTTGTTCAATTTTCCTCCCCCTTCTTTTCCTCATCTTACATTCTATTTCATCCTCATACCTTCCACCTTCTACCTGTTTATTCTCTCTCTCTCTCTCTCTGTCTCTCTCTCTCTTTCTTCTAATTCCCTTAGCTCACATATTTTTCCCTCTCTCCTTCCCTTTCACCCCCTCCTCATCCCACAGACCCCCCCTTCTCTCCCTTGGCCCACAAGTCCTCCTTCCCTCCCTCCCTTCTTCAGCCCATAGGTCCTCCTCCTTCCTTCTCTCCTTCAGCCCATAGAGTCATAGACCCTCCCTCAGCCCACAGGCCAAGGTAGGTAGGTATCTTAGGAGACATAAAAGAAGTATTTTTCGTAAACTTGGTCCACTAAATATTCGGTGGGCAGAGGAGGGATTGCCGGCGCTTCTGTTTTTGTTACATTTTTTTTTTTTTTGTATTTCGTGTTTTTGGATGGTAAGTGTTACGTGTTTTGTTGGCGTCTGTTTGATGTTTTTATTGTGGTTGTTGTTTGTGGTGGTGGTGGTATCTCTCTCTCTCTCTCTCTCTCTCTCTCTCTCTCTCTCTCTCTCTCTCTCTCTCTCTCTCTCTCTCTCTCTCTCTCACACACACACACAAAGGGTTATATTGTGTTATGTCCCTAAATGTCTTACTCATAGACAGGACAGAAATGACTCTATTGAGAAATTACGACTGACTGACTGACTGACTGACGACTGACTGACTGATTAAGAGTATTTATCTCCTTCGCCACCTTTGACCCTATCACACCACGACCTCCCCACCGCACCCCCGGGTCAAGTGCCTACTACACTCTCCTCACTCCCGCAGCTTTTTAGTGCGTCAGAATACCGATAGTGTCTTAATGAGGGATAATTGTAGAAGCAAGTCAATTCCATCTGTAGGACATTATTGTATTACGTGTCATCTCTCTCGTGCATCTCTTTATTTTTGTGTCTCACCTCCCCCTCCTTCCTTCTTCTACATGCTTCTTCCCCCCTCTCTCTCTCCTCGTCACCCTCCTTTCCCATCCTCCCCTCTCCTCATCACCCCCCTCCCCTCCCCTCCCCTCTCCTCTTCAACCTCCTACCCCTCCTTACCCCTTCTTAACCCTCCTTCCCCTCCTCTCCACTCTCCTCCACTTCACCTTCCTCCACTTCCTCCCCCTCCACCTCCCCTCCCCCCCCCCCTTCCTCGTCACGCCCGTCACTCTATATTATTTAAGGGATTTCCGTTTCGTCGCCCAACTTGTACTTAACATAACTTACATTTCCTACATTCCCCGTGAGTATGTCTGACTGTGTGTATGTCTATTGGAGTGTGTGTGTGTGTGTGTGTGTGTGTGTGTGTGTGTGTGTGTGTGTTTTCTCTCTCTCTCTCTCTCTCTCTCTCTCTCTCTCTCTTCTCCCTAACCAGTCTCCCCTCACAGCTGGTGGTGAGAGCCAACTGACTTCACCTCCAGCTGTTGTGCTCATGAATCGAAGCCTCGTACGATCGAACCAGGTGGACGCCATTCTTAAGCGCTCGTGAGTGAAGTTTTTCTTCTCTTAATAGGGTAAATTCAGACCCGGTCACGTTTGATACGAATTCTCAAAAGCTCGTACGTTAGGTTTTTCTCCATAACAGAGAGAATTTAAACCCGCTCATGTTTGATAGGGCACAAAGATGTATTCTCAAAACCTCCTAAGTCAAGTTATTTTCTTGATCCGAATGACAGCTAGTAACTAACTACCTACGACACCAAGAAGTATTCCCATGAGTTCGAATATTGAATTTTCTCCACAAATGGAAGTGTCAGAACACATTTGACTTACTCACACAAGCCACGACGCAAAGTTGGGAGTGAGAGATGCGTTCTCTTTCTCCCAGATACGAGAGGAAAAAAAAAATTAACATACATTTGTCGTAAATCCAGAATTCAGACTACTGGCCACGCTTACCGGACCTTTGAGAGATACTGGTATAAATCTGTACACACACACACACACACACACACACGTTCCCCACACCAAGCCCCCCCCCCCCACATGTATCCCACCCACACACACACACACAACTTCCCCACACACACACACACACACACACACCACGGGGCTGAGAATTCGTCCCTCCAAAAACACAATAAAATAAGTCATATGACATATCTCCGTGGCGGTAAAACTCTTCCTCTCTCTCTCCCAGGGAAGAAATATCCACGACATGAGATAGAATACCGATAAATTCCCCCGTGGCATTATGAAGCTGTTATGAGAACGTCATGGCTGGGATACGAACCCTTGTCTTCCGATTCCCTGAGATTCATTTGTTATTGTTTTCACCCGATGTCTGGATAACTGTGTGATTGTGTAACCTGACTGTCTGACTGGTTGACTGACTCACTGACTGATTACCTGACTAACTAACTGGTTGGTTGACTAGCTGAATGACTGACTGACTGACTGACTGACTAACTGGTTGGTTGACTAGCTGACTGACTGACTGACTGGTTGGTTGACTAACTGACTGACTGGTTGGTTGACTAACTGACTGACTGTCTGACTGACTGACTAACTAACTGACTAACTGGTTGGTTGACTAGCTGACTGACTGACTGACTGACTGACTAACTGGTTGGTTGACTAGCTGACTGACTGACTGACTGGTTGGTTGACTAACTGACTGACTGACTGACTGACTAACTAACTGACTAACTGGTTGGTTGACTAGCTGATTAACTGACTGGTTGGTTGACTAATTGAATGACTGACTGACTGACTAACTGACTGGTTGACTGACTAACTAACTGGCTGACTGATTGGTTGACTAACTGACTGACGAACAAGCAAAACGACAACACCAAAAGGAAGGACAGAGAAAGTGAACAATAACTAGAAGGGAAAATGGAAAGAAGAAGTTGAAAAGTGACCGAAAAAAAGAAGAAAATTAACGACAATAATAACAGGAAGAGAAGAAAAAGAACAACAATAACAACGAAAACAACAATCATAACGACAACAATAACAACAACAATAACAACAACAATAACAACAAAATAACGACAATAACAACACCAATAACAACAAAAATAACGACAATAACAACAATAACAATAACAACAATAACAACAACAATAACATCAAAAATAACAACGACAATAACAACAATAACAACAACAACTATAACAAAAATGACAACACCAACAAGAACTACAACAACACCAATAACAACGACAACAACACCAATAACAACGACAACAACACCAACAACAACAACAACAAGAAAGTTTAATGTGTGTACTACGCGATTAAAACTTTTTGGTCCTTGCATATAAAAAAAAATACATCTTAGATATTATAACTTCAATGAAAGTTTGATCTAGATTGTTATTGTTGTTGTTGTTGTATTTGTTGTTTCTCTCTGTTTTGTTATTAGATTTTCGTAGACCTCACGTTGGTTGGTTTCAAACATATTGATTCTATTTTAGGTTAGGTTAGGTTAAGGTTAGGTTAGGTTAGGTTGGGTTAGGTTAAGGTTAGGCGAGGTTAGGCTGGGTTAAAGTTACGTTAGGTTAGATTAGGTTAGGTTAGGTTAGGTTGGGTTAGGTTAAGGTTAGGATAGGTTAGGTTAGGTTGGTTTAGGTTAAGGTTAAGCGAGGTTAGGCTGGGTTAAAGTTACGTTAGGTTAGGTTAGGTTAGGTTAGGTTAGGTTGGGTTAGGTTAAGGTTAGGTTAGGTTAGGGTGACTAATTTCCATGTAATCCCAGCCATACTCCAAGCCTATCCTACAAACGTCGTGTCTCGCTTAATATTCACCGTCTAGCCATGACATGTGATACTCAGGTGCAGTACACGATGGTAGTCTCTATATACACACACACGTTTGGATATTTCCTGTACGATTTATGATTTGTCCGTCAGGTGCAGCTATTGTATTTCTTTTTTATTTATTTATTTATTTATTTATTTATTCATTTATTTATTCATTTATTTATGGGTTAGGGGTTTTAGTTACTATGCCTTATCGTCATGTCGGAGAAAAACTATTGAGGTAGTTATATGGTTGTCTGTTTGTCTGTATGTATGTCTGTCTGTCTGTCTGTTTATTCGTCTGTCCTTTTAATTGCTTATGTCTTTCTTTCCTCTCTGATTCTCTCTCGTGTTCATTTCAATAATTTTCAATCACCTCTCTCTCTCTCTCTCTCTCTCTCTCTCTCTCTCTCTCTCTCTTCCTTCCTTTCTTTCATTCTTTCTTTCTTTCACACGACTGTTTTGTATTCAGAATTATTCTCCCTTCCCTCTCTTCTTCTGTCTTAACTTCCTCCCTTCTTCTTCCCGTTTTCCAAGCAGATTTTTCTTGAATAATAATAATATAATCTGACCTGTCTGCTGAGAGAGAGAGAGAGAGAGAGAGAGAGAGAGAGAGAGAGAGAGAGAGAGAGAGAGAGAGAGAGAGACGCCCTACCTACAACTCGCTACAGGTGACCCTACTAAATCTTGGGTATCAGAAGAGATCTATGAACAAGAAGGGCACACGTATCTCTTACGTGACAAGTTTGAAATACTTCAGAGAAAAAGTGTTCAGGTAGACCAGTATAATTAGATTAGCGTCAGGTGTATATTTATATATAGCAGGTAAATCCGCTTAATGATACGGTAGTGTTGAGTGAGAGAGAGAGAGAGAGAGAGAGAGAGAGAGAGAGAGAGAGAGAGAGAGAGAGAGAGAGTATGTATTTCATGTTAATTGACTCTGAAATGGATGGATGGAATACGATGGTAGAAAAAGTTCAAAGCCACAGGTTTATCTTAATTAGATCCAGGTATATGTACTCTGTTCACCTTTACTGTAGCCTCAACTATTTACTAAATATAGAAACTAAGTACAAATATCTTTCAACGAGTAAAGCAGAAAATATATATTCCGAGGGCGAACTGATATGTATACAGATATTCACAAGATAATTATAATAATGTAGCAATGATTCTCAAAACTGTAAATAATCAACCTCACCTAATATGACCTAATATAACCTAACCTAACCTAACCATAATCTATCATATCCAAAGTGAATAAGTTATAATGTGACCATGAAATAGTTTGTCACCCACAGTATAAGTTTGTGTACATCTCACCGAGGACAAGTTGTAGTATGAATCTGGAGATGATTTAAAAGACACTGCAATATTAGCCGCTTGATTTTACTTTCAACGTTATATATTTCGGTAAGGTAAGAGAGAGAGAGAGAGAGAGAGAGAGAGAGAGAGAGAGAGAGAGAGAGAGAGAGAGAGAGAGACTAATGGCTCTTCGGATATAACATATTTCAAAATACCATGAATTTTGACTAAAACTTTTACATTTTCACCAAACACTTCCGCAGATAACTAAAATATTCCCTAATAAAAACATCACGAAAAATAAAATGAACAAGATGAGTAAAGCCATAACAAAGTCGTGCCATTAAGAGTATTACCATTAAATCCAAGATGTGTCGAAAGTGAAAATATTTGCTCGGGTTACCCCACCGGAGACACGGTATATAGGAGACGTTAAACGGGAACCAACCCCCTAAAATTTCCTATAAGTGTTATATACATTTCACGTTTTTAGCGGGTCTATTCCTGCGCCAGAACTGCAGCAGGGAAGGACCATCCGTCAAAATGATGTTGGGAAGTAAAGAGCGTGAAGCCGCCTCCTGGTTGGCAGTCGTCTCCGCCAATGAAAAGTTCTTATGCGGTCAGTCAGGCGTACGCGCACTTTTTTTTTTTCCTTCTTAACCATTCCCCAGTCCGCTAAGCCCCGTTAATGAGCCCTCTACTTATGCTCAGCTATGCGTACACCTATGACTTGTATGACCCACGTTGAGTTCGTCTCCCGTTAAGAGTCTTACTACACCACAATGCAGTAATTCCGAATTAGAGGGTAATATTTTTCTCTTTAAACCTTCGCCCGTCAAACTTTGGCGAAGAATGTGTGGCGGGTGAGGTCGGGCTGGGTGATGGATCGTCCGCGATTGTGTTTGCGCGGGAAAAATAATACCTTTGTTGTTGTTTTGGTCTCTGTGGTTTTATATATTTTTTTTCGAGGAGATAATCGCGGTTTACGGCAGCATATAAATATACTTACCTATGTTTTAAGCCAAACTGGAGCTAAAAATGTGATTACTGGACAGTATATTACGTGTACATTAAAGTAGATACATCACAAAAACTGAAACTCGAAAACAAATCTCGCACGTTTCAATGTTACTTTATTAAACACCAACTTTCTTAACGCTGTCCCATGCTAATTACTCTCTCTCTCTCTCTCTCACTCTCTCTCTCTCTCTCTCACTCTCTCGCTCTCTCTCACTCTCTTGCTCTCTCTCACCATTACAAACAGCATCAAGTTTCGAAGAAGAATCCTTGAATACACTTCCAGTAAACCTCGGGCCATGATAATTGAGAGAGAGAGAGACAGAGAGACAGGCAGAGAGACAGACAGGCGAGACAGTTCACGGAGTTACGCGAGCTAAAAGAGAAACGAGTGTGTGTGTGTGTGTGTGTGTGTGTGTGTGTGTGTGTGTGTGTGTGTGTGTGTGAGTGTTTGTGTGTGTGTTAAATCCCGAGCACTAATTGGCGTCAGAGCAGGTGCGATACGTCAGGTGGAAATGGGGAAGGTAAATAGGATTATGAAGAGGAGTAAAATAGGTGAGAGAGAGAGAGAGAGAGAGAGAGAGAGAGAGAGAGAGAGAGAGAGAGAGAGAGAGAGAGAGATTCATAGCAATAAAAAAGGAAAATGAAGAAAGAAAAAGAGAGAAATACCGACACACACACACACACACACACACACACACACACACACACACACACACTTGAAAACTAATAACCAAAATTCTTGTCCCTTCCCTCCACCTCCCCCACCACCTTCTCTTACCCTTCATATTCCCTCTCTCTCTCTCTCCATCTACCCTTCTTTCCTCCTCTTCTTTTCTCTCCTTCCTGTTATCATATCATCGTTCTGAGTCTATCCCTCCTTCCCCCTCCACACACACACACACAAACAAACACACACCCAACCCACCTCTCCCCACCCAACCTACCTCCTCACCCACCCTAACCCCTACACACCCGGGTGGAAACACAACCTAACTTAGTAAACCATTTAGCTACAGTATGAGTGGCCCGGATATGAGATAATGGACCTCCCCTTCTCAACTTACTTCTCAACTTTATCAATAACTGAAGCGCCACGTAGCTTCCTCGACCTCTTGTGTTTACCTTAATAATATCAGTACAGGTGTTGTAAGGTAGGGGGGGGGGGTGATCAACAGCGCCTTCCACCCACCTGTGTTGTAAGCCAGGTACAATATGTTAGGGACGGTTGTTGGAGTTTGTTATTACTTTTGTTGTTATATATATTGTAGAGAGAGAGAGAGAGAGAGAGAGAGAGAGAGAGAGAGAGAGAGAGAGAGAGCTCCTTACTTTACTACACAATAAATTACAGATAACACCACACAACAGTCACTCTCTTACGATAACTGTTGTAGCGAGCAGGTGATGTTGTATTTACATTATAAAGATTTCCAATGTTAATTTTCTACTTATATCCTTTAATAAACAGTAAGTAACAGGTTGTGGGCACGTTAACAGTAAATAACGGGTACTATGGCTTGGTACTACAGGTCGAAGTATAGTTACAGTACTGTTGAACTAATAGCTATAGTGTAGGGATCATGTGAAGAGTAAACACCCTAATATATTTTATCTATAGTCCCTAAATCCTACTTGCGGGGGTTAGGTTAGGTTAGGTTAGGTTAGGTTAGGTTAGGTTAGGTTAGGTTGGGTTAGGTTAGGTTAGGTTAGGTTAGGTTAGGTTAGGTTGGGTTAGGTTAGGTTAGGTTAGGTTAGGTTAGGTTAGGTTAGGTGTTTTAATCATCAGGTAAAATAAGCCGTGGTGACTAATTGTCTGGTGAGATTATAATTGTTACAGGTATTTTAGGCTCATAAAGTTCCCAGGTGTGTGTGTGTGTGTGTGTGTGTGTGTGTGTGTGTGTGTGTTCATATAATAGTACTAACTGTAACAACAATGATCATTACCCCAACAATCACCGCCACCACAACAATTACTACCACTACTAAAACCATAACAACAACCACCACCACCACAACAAAAATCACCATTACCACAACAAACACCACCGCAACAACCATCATAAAAATAAACTCTACCACAACAATCACCACCACAACAACTATCATAACAACAACCACCACCACAACAACCACCACTACCACAACAAAGAATAACTCTAACGTCAGGCAAAAGAAGCATGTAAGAGAGAGAGAGAGAGAGAGAGAGAGAGAGAGAGAGAGAGAGAGAGAGAGAGAGAGAGAGAGCGTCTGGGTACACACACACACACACAAAAGACACTAGCGGGCATCCATAATACTATCGGATATCCATAAGAATGACAACCTACATGACAATCCACTTATGACAGGGAGAATATCGGGTCATACGAGGGCTACTGAGGGGTAGTGTTGAGGTTACCAGCCTTTAATTTTTCTTAGGGACAGACTTTTTATTGAACTTGTTTTGGTTTTCTAAATGCGATGTTTCTTGATATTTATTGATTTTAGTATATCTTGAAACTCATATCAGTGCCAATATGAGCATTCACTATCGTCTGGCGTAAAGGAATTGGTGAGTAAGGGTTGTGTTCCAGGATTTTTTTTCTCGTGTAAGTGAAAAAGATTTTTGTGCGAAAGATGTTGAAGAGGTTTCTGGGAACGTGATGTTTTGGATATTACAGCACAGGCGTAGAGACTGTCAGATCGTAGGGCCAGCACGAGCAATCACAAACACCTGACACCGGTCTTGGTGAAAAAGATTGAATTCCAGGAAATTTGTAAAGGGAAAAAGTCCTTCGCTCTATGGAATTTTCAATCTCGCCTTGGGCAATCGAAATCACTTGACCAATCACTACCATAAAGGAATATCATCGACAGTGCGAGCAGCCACACGCGTCTGGCGTAAGAGTTGGTGGGCATCTGTAGTTCCAGGAAATTTATCGTTTTCTCTTTTTCTAAGAGAGACCATTTTCTTGGCGAGGAGAACTTCTAGCCTTCTTGACGATGATTTCCTTTGAGATGACAGACTTATATACCTTCTGACGCGGACTATTGAAGTTCCACTCTTATATAACCCATGCCTGAGCCACCATGATCAATCAGAAGCGTCTGGCGTTCACGGCAAGCTACTAAGGGCAAGTGGAAGTTTGTCTTCTGCCTGTAGTGGCGTTCCTTTATAAGACAGATAATTGGCTAGTACCTTAACAATGCCAGCAAAAGCAGTCAAGAATGTCAAGATCACGTTCCTCTCTATCCAAGAATGATGGGCATAGGGAAGTTCCGCCAGACGTACGTTCGCCTGTATTTTGTTTGCAGTGTTGCTCTTTTTTGCAACAATTAAGAATGCGTATAACCCTTGTGAGTGTGAGTCACTGCTACAAGACACTTCTAAGATCAGATCACCACAAGAGCCTTATCAGTATGGGTCACCGCTCCAAGGAGATATATGTATATGTAACACTGTTATAGTAGCATTCATCTATATGGGTAGCTGTTCTTGTAGTATTCATTTATATGGACCATGTACTAGAAACATTTATTATCATGGATCGCTGTCCTAGGAGCAGTTGTGAGTCTGGATCCATCGATAACTACAGTGCCAACTTCTTCTGTACTAAAAAAATCTTCCGGTAAGTTTTCAGCCTTGTCCAAGTTCACTGTTTCTGCCGGTACTACCCAAGAGCATCCTTGTTTAGCGTAACAGTACTCGTAAAAAAAAAATCCAGGGACTACTGTTCTAGTATATCCTTTTCAAGCGACCTCTTCTTTAATGAGCTCCTTCCCAGCGACCTCTTCTTTAATGAGCTCCTTCCCAGCGACCTCTTCTTTAATGAACTCCTTCCCAGCGACCTCTTCTTTAATGAACTCCTTCCTAGCGACCTCTTCTTTAATGAACTCCTTCCCAGCGACCTCTTCTTTAATGAGCTCCTTCCCAGCGACCTCTTCTTTAATGAGCTCCTTCCCAGCGACCTCTTCTTTAATGAGCTCCTTCCCAGCGACCTCTTCTTTAATGAGCTCCTTCCCAGCGACCTCTTCTTTAATGAGCTCCTTCCCAGCGACCTCTTCTTTAATGAGCTCCTTCCCAGCGACCTCTTCTTTAATGAGCTCCTTCCCAGCGACCTCTTCTTTAATGAAC
This sequence comes from Homarus gammarus, assembly GCA_958450375.1. NCBI lineage: Eukaryota > Metazoa > Arthropoda > Malacostraca > Decapoda > Nephropidae > Homarus > Homarus gammarus. Next base: position 3,420,952 of record CAUDMG010000372.1, read on the forward strand.
TCCTTCCCAGCGACCTCTTCTCTAGCGACAACTCCAGCACATCCTTCTCCAGCGACCAGTGAATCGGCAATTAATTTTCCAGGACCTCTGTTCCAGTAAACCCTGTCTTATCGACAACTCTTCCTGAAATAACTATTTCGAATCTTATTTTCAACGACTACTGTTCCAACAATCAATTCTCCATCAATCCTCTTCTATCTATCTCGTTTATCAATTAATATTCCATCAAATTCCTTTTTATAGAGATTTCGGTTCAAACAACAGTAAGTTGGACCCAGAGGCCTGACAGCTCGTTAATGACGTTATGAATACAACACACTGGATATAAAGCCTTCGGTATACAAGGAGGCACCGTGGCCAGCACTGCATTTGGTCCACTTCACTTCCCCAATTGTAATGTTAGGGTGGACTGGGGGATACCTCGGGATCGAACCACTGACCCTTATGAAAGGAGGCGAGTGCTGTGTCCACAAGGCCGCCGCCGCAACTATTATTCTCCATTAAACCCCTTTTCCAATGACTACTGTTCCATCAAAACCTCTCCCAACTTCCTCTGTTCCAGCAAACCATTTCCCAGCGATCACTCCTTTAGCTATCACTCTTCTCACCAAGTACTGTTCCAACAAACGTCTCCTCTTCCTCCCGAGACCGTTCGTCATGTTGTGAAAAATCTGGAAACCTGAGGAAAATCTAGAAATCTGTCTTGGGGAGGAGCAGGTACAGGAAATGCACTTCTCGACCCTCTGATCTAAAAGGCCTTCCGTTACCCCCACATAAAGATTTAACTCTGCTGTGCCGAATATTTGCTTCTAAAATATTTGGCACACGTAATGTCTTTTGCTTGGACCTCCAAGTACGTTTATTTCTGGGTATGTTCGTGTGTATATGTATGTATGTGTGTGTGTGTGTGTGTGTGTGTGTGTGTGTGTGTGTGTGTGTGTACATATCCGCCTGGATCTGTATACGTTTGCTTGGATATGCTTGAGGATGAGTTTGGTTCACAAATAATTCAAGTTTTATCTATTTCGTTTGTTTTGCATGAGAGAGCAAGTTGGTACGAAAAACTGTCCTCTCAAACGCTCGAAGCTAAATGTGTTGACTATGAAATATAAGAAATTGGTTAATGTTTGACCAAAAATTCTTTAATTACAGTATTTTATTAGCTGAGTGTTGACATTGGTGGTGAACTGCTGTAAGTCATAATCAAGTTGAGTGTGTGTGTGTGTGTGTGTGTGTGTGTGTGTGTGTGTGTGTGTGTGTGTGTGTGTGTGTGTGTGTGTGTGTGTGTGCGTGTGTGTGTGTGTGTGTGTGCGTGTGCGTGTGTGTGTGTGTGTGTGATAGTTAAGATATTATAAATTTATTAGGTGTGTGATGACATTATTTCAAAACAACAGCCCGTAATACCAAACAGGAGATTATGACACAGGAGGTACAGTGTCCACAAATGATTACCCTGATTAAAACATGAGAGCATACTGTTTAAAGGTAATCATTTATGGACACCCTGTATAATTTAGACCCGGGTATAATTGCCAATTGGTATACGCTTAGGAGTGTAGGTGTTGGTATACGTGTATCTATGTAGGTATATATGTAACGTAGTATTAGGTAATGTTTGAGATGTATTTTAACTAAGTGGGTATATTTTCTGTAGAAGTATATTGGTGTTTATTTGTTTGATATTCCCTAAAGTGCTTGTAGGTATTGTATATCACACACACACACACACACACACACACACACACACACACACACACACACACGACCAAATAAGTAACAAGATGTTTATGTTTGTATTACTACCCTCGAGTGAGTTGTTTACATCTGATTATAATGATATTAAATGTATCTTCACTACATTTACCTTGCTGTCTGTCTGTCTGTCTGTCTGTCTGTCTGTCTGTCTGTTTCTTACTGCTTTTTCTATTTTCTCTCTTTCTGTCAATCTGTCTATCTGGATCTATGGGTCTGTTTAATCCCTCGTAGTCTTTCCAATTATCTGTCTGTCTGTCTGTCTGTCTGTCTTGCTCTCCACTAATTTATTTGCCCATCTGCAGTATATATATGTAATTAGTTGCTCTGGCTAGTTATATTGTCTTACGAGTTAATTTTGCTATTTTATCTTATTAGTTACGTTAATTGCGGTAATTTGGGTCGATTATTATATCAGCTGCACCAAATTCATAAGGTTGTTTTGCTAGCTGTGGTTAATATGTTAGTTTGTCAGGTTAAATGCGTTAAATCTGTTAATATATTCCTTTAAATTAACTAAATGTGTTAGTCTGTTGCATCAAATGGACTAAATTAGTCAGTTTGTCATGAGTGTCATCCTCCTGGTCTCAGTTGAGTTAAATGTGTTATTATGGTTCACTTAACTGAGGTAAATATTATAAAAAGCTGAAATAAGTAACTCGGTGCTTCATTACACTAAAGTGGTATATAGACGTATTTTGTACTAAAGTGGTATATAGACGTATTTTGTACTAAAGTGGTATATAGACGTATTTTGTACTAAAGTGGTATATAGACGTATTTTGTACTGGAGTGAGATATAGACGTATTTTGTACTGGAGTGAGATATAGACGTATTTTGTACTGGAGTGAGATATAGACGTATTTTGTACTGGAGTGACATATAGACGTATTTTGTACTGGAGTGACATATAGACGTATTTTGTACTGGAGTGACATATAGACGTATTTTGTACTGGAGTGAGATATAGACGTATTTTGTACTGGAGTGAGATATAGACGTATTTTGTACTGGAGTGACATATAGACGTATTTTGTACTGGAGTGGTATATAGACGTATTTTGTACTGGAGTGAGATATAGACGTATTTTGTACTGGAGTGAGATATAGACGTATTTTGTACTGGAGTGACATATAGACGTATTTTGTACTGGAGTGACATATAGACGTATTTTGTACTGGAGTGACATATAGACGTATTTTGTACTGGAGTGACATATAGACGTATTTTGTACTGGAGTGACATATAGACGTATTTTGTACTAAAGTGAAAGAAAGAAGAAAAGTAACAATTAAGAAAAAAATACCAATTTGAATATGGTGTCAAATGACGTTAGGTGAATCCTCTTCTGAAAATGTGACCGTAACCTTTGACCTCATGATCTTAAAACCATAACACGTTCAGGAGACATCATGAGTCAGTATATATAACAAGTTTGAATAACTGTAGCTCTTTCCGTTCTCATGTTCTGGTGTGGTAATACATACATATTTACATACTAATTGTGACCTTAACCATTGACCCCGCAACCATAACTGTTTCAGAAGACGTCACGGGTCAGTATACATAACAAGTCTGAAGGTTGTAACTCTTTCCGTTCTCGAGTTTATTGCAGACAAATCCTATGTAGTTATGGACATGTCATAAGGCCTAGTCTCAACAGTATGCTCTACTTTACATCCGTGGACAACTAACCGTCGCACTGCCGGGCAAAAGTAGAAAAGATATGGCAGTGTTAAAGTAGAGAGAACGATTCTTAAAGCATAGCAAGTGTCGAGTGTATTCAAAGGTAAAATGTGTATGTGTCTGTCTATCTGTCCAGTGTTATATCTGTCTGTCTGTCCAGTTTTATATCTGTCTGTCTGCCCAGTGTGTTATATCTGTCTTTCTGTCCAGTGTGCTGTGTCTGTCTCCCTGTCTGCCCAGTGTGTTATGCCTGCGTGTCTGTCCAGTGTGTTGTGTCTGTCTGTCTGTCCAGTATGTTGAGTTTGCGCGTCGGTCCAGTAATGTGTCTGTCTGTTTCTCTTGTGTCTATCCAGTGTCTTTGGTCTGTCTGTCTCGTGTCTGTCGAGTCTGTTTTGTGTCTGTCACTCACATATCTGCTTTCTCTTGACCACAGACCATATACCAATAAGCTATTTACTCATATTATTCACTGAAATGAAAATGTATTCATCCACTAATACTATCACTTAGCAAATATCTTATTCCGGTGCATTTGTTGCTATTTATTCAATACTAATAATGAAGTTCTGGACACACACAATCTGTACCTTCAGCTAGTCAGAACAATAGTGATTTATTGGTTTAATATCGGTCTGTTTACGTCACGTGTACGATCCACTATTGAAATAAATGTGCATCAATGTATAAAATGGTAAATATTTGTCCGGGATATATAGTTACCGTGTAGTCTAATAACTCATGATGGTGTATGTATTTACTCAAAATATACAACGACAAAAAATATGCCAAGATTTTAAATTGTTAGATATACCAAAAAAAAAAAAAAAAATGGGGGCATTGTTTTTCGATGACACCAGGCACCTGAGGTCATAACCTGCCGTCCAACCAATGAGTAATCAGCCTTACGTACTCAACAATTAAATTTCCACCAATCATCATTCAGCTTATAGAGAAAAATAAGAAAACAAAAAAATCATTCCGACCGTCGACCAATCATAGCGCGTGTTGGTTCGAGTTGCCAAACTGGGGAATTATGTGGGTAAGATCTATAACTCAGTCTGTTTATGTTTTCTTTATTGAGCGCCAGAACTCATAAAGGAACGATACAATCACGAGGAGAACGAGAGGTTATGACGGAGTGAAAATTGTTTGTCTCCCCTCTCCCTCCCCTACCCTCACCCCACCCCCCCCAACACATAGAGTCTCACCCCATCCATCCCCCATCACTATCCTAGACTCCATTCATCTCCATTCACCTTATTCAGTTCCTTTCATCCGTACACGTCTTAGTCACCCCATCTCAATTCATTCCAACCATATCTCCCCAACGCTCTCCTCTCCCCTGAGCCCCTAATCACCCCTTTACTCTATCCATCTCCCCTCACTCCCATCTCATCTCATCCCTATCATATTTACCCACACCCTATTTATCTCTTCATACCTAATCTATCTCCCCTCACTCCCATCTCCCCTCACTCCCATCTCCCCTCACCCCCTCTATACCCCTCACTTCCCATTTCCCGTTTCAGTGACACGTATATAGGCTAAGTGTACCTTCGAAGCCATTTTGGATGCTTTCTCTTCTCAATGATTCTCACCTGTTTTTTTTCTGACCTTAATTAGAGGTGTGAGAACGTGTCAACTTCCTCACATACTGTAAGCTACGAGGTAACCAGAGCATCCAATATGGCGTCAGATTAGTAAAGAGACTGTATGATAACCGGGTTCTCTCATTATTTACTTATGTATATTCCAATGTGACTGTAAAATGGAGAATCCAATATGGCGCCATAATTGCACTAAGACTGTAATAAATTAGAGGCGCTTTATGTATTAGGAATAAGTCTCCACGGTAAATTCTCTTCAAAACCTTCTAATAATTACCCAGTGAGTCAGGAAAACCATTCATAGAGCTGGCTAACGCATCTCAGAATTAACGTAATAACCTGACCTAGCCTAACCTAACCTAACCTAACCTGACCTAGCCTAACCTAACCTAACCTAACCTAACCTGACCTAGCCTAACCTAACCTAACCTAACCTAACCTGACCTAGCCTAACCTAACCTAACCTAACCTAACCTGACCTAGCCTAACCTAACCTAACCTAACCTAACCTGACCTAGCCTAACCTAACCTAACCTAACCTAACCTGACCTAGCCTAACCTAACCTAACCTAAGCTAGCCTAACCTTTATACAACCATCTAAGAATCTGTAACGTGGTAGGAACGCGTCCCGACGAGTGATTTTACAGCGTGTCCGAATGTGTGAGTTTACGACTTTGGCCACAGTTGACGGCAAGTGAGGCGGTGGAGGATGGAGGGAGGGGGGGGGGGCGTTATTAAGGCAGCTGGAATTGGTGAAGATGAGAGAGAGAGAGAGAGAGAGAGAGAGAGAGAGAGAGAGAGAGAGAGAGAGAGAGAGAGAGTACTTATTATTATACGAGTATATCTCAATAACGAACTTCTCACCAAAGTAATATAGTAAGCCCTCTCAATACCGGACTTGTCACTAAAGTAATGGATACAGTAAACCCTCTCAATAGCAGACTTCTCATTAATGGATATTCTCATTAACAGAATACTCCCAATATCGGACAGAACTTACAAGCATTAGTCCGGTATTGAGAGGGTTTACAGCATTAGTCCGGTATTGAGAGGGTCTACAGCATTTCCCCCGTAGCCCACAGTCCTCTACAGGCTAAGGGCAATATATACATTCATCCTGTTGGTCTCTGTTTGTCTTCTATACTGAGATGAATTTTAGTGTCATAATTTATACGGTGTTAAATAATTTCTTCAGTTATATAATTAGATAAATGACGAAATATAATGAAAATATATAAATAAATTGATGCACACGAAACTAGACAGAAAATAAGACGTTACAATAAATAACTTCTACTACTACTACTACTACTACTAATAATAATAATAATAATAATAATAATAATAATAACAACAACAATACCAACAATAATAATAATAGCAAAAATAACCCCTATTACTACTATTACTATTACTACTACTATTACTACTACTACTACTAACGATAAAGATGAAAACAATAATTATACAAAACAATAATAACAACAATAACAATAATGGCCTAGTCTGATAACACTGGCAGAGATTTGTCTAAATGTTGGTGGGTGATAAAGTTTGCGTTGTGCCTATAAACACAGTGTGCGACATGATCATCAACCAATGTCCTCCGGGTGTGTCAATAGTGTGTGTGTGTGTGTGTGTGTGTGAGAGAGAGAGAGAGAGAGAGAGAGAGAGAGAGAGAGAGAGAGAGAGAGAGAGAGAGAGAGCACCTATCTCAGCATAACATCTTCAGTAACTTTAACACAACAAATGCCTTATTAAAACCCATAATAAAATAATAAAAATAAATAAATAAATTAAAAAATCAAATATGAGAAATATAGAGACAAATGAGCCCATAAATAAATAAATAAAGATATAACTAAATATTAAATATATAAATCAAGAAACAGGAGACAGAAAAATTAACTAGACGAACATAGAACCACACACACGAGAGAGAGAGAAGAGTGCGTGTGGGACAGAACTCTCAACAATGTGAGTCTGAGATCCTCTGTTGGATTAATCGTCTTATCATCTTCAGGCCTTGCTTATTTATCTTCCCATATATCTCTCTTGTACTTTTTTTTGCTTCTCTTCCTCCACCTCCTCTTTATCCTCCTCTTCTTCCTCCTCCTACTCTTCAAGCATTCTCTACATACCTATGTTTATTTGGCAGTGCTTCGTAGTGTCAAATGGGATTTTATTTTTGTTGTTTTGTTCAAAGGGTAAAAGATGGAATCTAGTTTGATCTTGGACTGTGTTTGAAGATCTCGATGAAATATATTTGACGTAAAGTTATTTCCTATTTCACCAAGTTATGTTCGAATCCAAAGCTGTGATCAGAAACATGAGTACCGGTACATATTGGGTGATACACGCTACATATACAGTAATTACCAGGTGATTTAAAGAGAAATATAGATCATTTATTCATTACATACACGTTATTGCAAGCTCTTAAATAACGTCTACTTCTGAAATACGTGAGGTTAGATAGCCGACAATATTCGTTCTTATAAATCATTAATTAATATTTGGATCTAGGAATATTCGTACACGTTCTTACAAATCCTTCCTTAATATTTACATCATCAAAAACGTTCTTATAAATCCTTACTTAATATTTGGATCTAGGAATATTCGTACACGTTCTTACAAATCCTTCCTTAATATTTACATCATCAAAAACGTTCTTATAAATCCTTACTTAATATTTGGATCTAGGAATATTCGTACACGTTCTTACAAATCCTTACTTAATATTTACATCATCAAAAACGTTCTTATAATCCTTACTTAATATTTGGATCTAGGAATATTCGTACACGTTCTTACAAATCCTTACTTAATATTTACATCATCAAAAACGTTCTTATAAATCCTTACTTAATATTTGGATCTAGGAATATTCGTACACGTTCTTACAAATCCTTCCTTAATATTTACATTATCAAAAACGTTCTTATAAATCCTTACTTAATATTTGGATCTAGGAATATTCGTACACGTTCTTACAAATCCTTCCTTAATATTTACATCATCAAAAACGTTCTTATAAATCCTTACTTAATATTTGGATCTAGGAATATTCGTACACGTTCTTACAAATCCTTACTTAATATTTACATCATCAAAAACGTTCTTATAAATCCTTACTTAATATTTGGATCTAGGAATATTCGTACACGTTCTTACAAATCCTTACTTAATATTTACATCATCAAAAACGTTCTTATAAATCCTAACATAGTATTTATATCTAGAAATCTGCGTTCTTGCAAATCCTTACCTAGTTATTACGTAAGACCATACAACTGGTTTTGATGATAATTTTTGTGCCCCGTCTACAGGTGAGTAATGAAGGCGTTGGTTGACTTAGAGACATTAGTTCATCACTGTTGGGTGTGTTGAGATCAAAACAGAAAGTCAAGTTAATACTTATGAGTTATATGGCCAAGCTGACACACGAGGCACGACTGTTGGCCCCCTCTCTCTCTCTCTCTCTCTCTCTCTCGCACACACACAAACACTGTCTAAGAATTACTCACTCACTGTTGCATCATTGATTGTGCATAATTGACCAGTGGGAGCGGTTAGGTTAGGTTAGGTTAGGTTACCGTGTTTAATGATCACGTGAGATAACCTTGTAAGGGAGTACTGATCTTCACATAATTCTTGGTATTTCATTAAAATTTTATCACAAGTTTCGTCATTTCTTGTAATTCCCCCCCAAAAAAATCAATACCCAAAATGTTTTCCCACGCGTAAAAAAAAAAAAAAAAAAAAAAAATACCCTAGTCGTCCAGTTCTCAAAAGTGTAATTGTTTTTGTTGCCTTTTTCGCAACTGACAGAGGAGAGAACACATGTCTAGTTAGTGTAGAGTCTCAGAGCAATTTTGGGGCCAATTTAACTGTTAACTTTTAGTCATAGTTCCATTGACTCAGTTTGAACACGTCATCACCCATCGCCTGGTGGACGAGGAGAGGAGGAGGGGTATAGGGAGGAGGAGGAGGAGAGGGGAGGAGAGGGGATGAGAGGAAGCAAGTGGAGAGGATGGAGAGGGAGAGAGGGGAAATATCAAGGGTGACACGAATAATTTATAAGCTGCTTCAGTGTGTGTTTGTATCAGCCAGTCAGTCAACGAATCAGGAAATGAATCAGTCAAGTAGCCAGTCAGTCAATCGGTCAGACAGTCAATTCCCCAGTTAGTCGTAGTTACCATCCCAACAATTAAAAAAAACAAATCTCACCTGGGAATTCGAACCGGGAATCAGTGAACTCAAGACTCAGGTGAGACCATGACACCGACCCTCCAGTGTTGAGGGCCACCATTGACATGTTTACACGCCCCTCACACCTCATGTACACCCCGCCCTGTGTACCCAAGGTTATGGTGTACGTTCGCGATATCTTGCCTATTTCTCTAACTAATTACTGGGATAATAATAATAATAATAATAATAATAATAAGAAGAATAAGAAGAAGAAGAATATAATCTACTGTCTAATTCCGGGTCTATAATTCTCTCACGTCTAAAAATATCTTACAAAACCCGAAAATAATAAGTTTATATAAATTAAAACAAAGATAACAACAAATTCGGTTATTTTAATTAACACTGATATACTCTTCCTATTTATCACGTTTCTCTTATTCCTATTTATCCCTTCACTCTCACTCCACCTGTTGTTCTCTCCATCTGTCTTCCAATTCTCTTCTTTATTCAGTTTCCGAGTTGACCATTTCCTGTGTTCTCTCAATTTCCTGCTTCCCTCGATCTGTCCTGAGCATGTGATGGATAGAGGATGGATAGGTAGATAGATAGACAGACATAGATAGATAGATAGATAGAATAGTAATCATTAGGAGGTGCTATGGTAAAGTAGTTCACCTTGTAGTTACATCAACCTGAGAGAGAGATTGATTCTGATGAGTCATGAAGGAACCACCACCACCAACACCACCACCACTGACTGACTCACTCTCTGGTGGTCCCGTGTGTGAACCTCTGCCAGCTAATACATACATAGAGTGGGCCTTGATTGGTAACTCCTTCTACCGTAGTATATATATATATTCGTTATTATTCTATATTATTATTATTATTACAGGAAACATCATAAATCACAAATTCTCTTTTCCCTGATACATCGACAACCGGCTATATTTCTTGACCCTGCTGCCTTGTTCATCCATCGACAACCGGCTATATTTCTTGACCCTGCTGCCTTGTTCATCCTAGCCCCACAAGCATGGGCTTCCTCTCTCCATTTCCTCCATTGAACGTAATGTTGCCTGATCTGGGGTTTTTTTCTTCCCAGGATGGCCTAGGAAATGCAGTTTGGGTTGGCTCTCCTCCCAGGACAGTGTAGTAGGATTTGCTGTTTTTCCTGGGAGTATAAATGAATATATTTTGTGTTTTATTCTATGAAGATTATTATTATTATATGATATTTATTATTATTATTATTATTATTATTATTATTATCATTATTATAACACGCCCATGGAGTCCGAGATCAAAACCAAGGTCCCGACTTTGAAGACCATGCCGCCTGGCCTGAGTTACTACCTCGCTCGAGTGCATTCTAGTTAATTTTGGATTATTATTATTGTTATGGTTATCACTACTTAGATTATGACGCTGTCCTAGTTAACCGGAAGTAGGAGCCTCTCCATAATGGAACACGGACATTATACTGACACCAGGACATTAGTGAGTTAAAAAATATAATCATACGTTCTAATTTCAAGTTATGAGACTGGTTTGTTTTTCTTAACATGCCGTAATAACTGTCTCGTTCGGGTCCTGTCTTCCTCACGTCACTAGTTCAGGGTAAATAATTCCACGTACGAATCTAAGGGACGGATTTTTCCCCTTGATGTTTACCGTGGAAGGCTATGGGTGTCAAAGGGTTAAATATGGTGCCACGTATCCGCTTTTCCTTGGCACTGTGCTTAAGTAAAGGGACAGTTCATGGGCTCACAGTTGGCACGATGTTATTTTTGGTGCCTGTGTGTGTGTGTGTGCGTGTGTGTGTGTGTGTGTGTGTGTCTTCTTTAACACACACACACAAAAAAGTCCACCCACACCCACCCACTCACACACACACACATACGTAACACCCATATATGCACACACACACACGCACTTCATCTACCCACACCCATCCACTCATGCAGCCACACACCCTATATATAGCCCCACACATCTATATCCCCCAGCCCCTCCACCATCCACACCCACACCAAACACTCCCTCAATATCCACACCCACACCACACCCCTATCACATCTTCACATACCTCTACACCCCCCCTCCATACTCTCACCACCCCCCCCCCCCCCACACACCCTAATCTAACCCTACACCTCCCACACCACCACATAACACCGTACACTTCCCACAGGACCCCCACACACAACCCCCCCCCCCCACACACACAAGCACCAAAAATAATATAAATAATATCACACCATCTTACAGTTCCTAATCTGTCCCTTTAAATTCCTCCCCGTAAGAATTAATTAATACAGGTGATGATTATCTGTGTTGGTATAAATATCTCACTGGCAGGTAAATGTTGGGAGATTATTATATTTTTACCCAATTATCTCATATGTGATGTTACGTCTCATTTGTCTCTATGTATGTTTAGCTGTCTCTATTTGTCTCATATATATTCTTCTTTTTTCCCTCTTCACTTAATTCCCTCTCTCTATCTCTCTTTCTCTCTCGTTTTTATTTTCGTTAATTCTTCATTTTTATTTTTTGTTGTCTCTTCTTTAAATTTTTCCGTATTTTTTTCTCTTGTCCTGTTATTCTATATTTTCATTTTTCTTTCATTTATCCATCTGTCTCTCTCTTCCTGTCTTGTCATCTCTCTCGCTTACTTTTCTTTGTCCCTTCTCTTCTTTTCTCATACGTTCTCTTTCTCTTTTATCTCTCTACATATCTTCCCTTCTTGATCTTTCAGCCTCTTTTTCCTTTCTCTCTCTCCTTCCCTCCTCCCTTCCTCTTTCTCTCCTTCCCTTCTCCTCCCTCTATCTCTCTTCCCTCTACCACACCCTCCACTACTACCACACACCCTACCCACCACACTACCCCACCCTCACCACCACACCCTTCCCACACCTACCCACCCTCACCACCACACCCTACCCTCACCACCATACCCTTCCCACACCACCACACCTGCCCCACACCACCCCACCCTCACCACACCCTTCCCCTCACCACACCTGCCCCACACCACCCCACCCTCACCACCACACCCTTCCCACACCACCACACCCACACCACCCCACCCTTCCCACACCACCCCTGCACCACCACACCCCACCCTCACCACCCCACCCTCACCACCACACCCTGCCTCCCACCTCTATATACGGGACAGTTTGAAATAGGATGTTCTCGTATCTCTCTCCTCACTCTAAAAATATTGGCAGTATATAAAAAGAAGGAAATATTGCTAGTAGCTTGTATATGTTCATCGTCAAAAGGGTGTTTCTGTTTTGGGGGGGTGAATTATTATGACACGTGTATATGTATATGTAGAATTAATGAAAGTGGTTATCCTGATCACGTATTTCCTTTATACCTTTAAGATATGCATATTATATATACATAGTTATGTATATATGTATGTATCTCTTACAGTATTTCCAATTTGATTATTTCTATCGCACACACACACACACACACACACACACACACACACACACACACACACACACACACACACACATCTGAAAATGAAAGAGGGAGAAGAAATGGATAGGTAAACATTTATACATAGAGAGAGAGGACAGATACAGGTAAATTTAAAGATACACGATACATAGGTAAACCAGAAGAGAGAGAGAGAGAGAGAGAGAGAGAGAGAGAGAGAGAGAGAGAGAGAGAGAGAGAGAGAGAGAGAGAGAGAGCTATTTTAATAACCTCCCAAAAATGACACAGAGTTTAGCTTGTACATTACCAAGGGGCGTGTCATTCTTGCTCGCAGCCTAGCTTATGACGTTACACACCTGCAAGGCAAAAAGAGAAGACAAAATTTAGGAAAAACTAAAGCTTCTCATATTTTCTAAAGCATATTTATTATAGGAACTAAATATAATTATAACAAACAATAATAATACAATATAGGTAAAAAAAGAACAAAGCATTATCATGAAGAGGTCTAAGTAGATCTAAGTAAGACGTGTCCACAGTTAAGAATATTTAAACGTCACTTTGGGAGAGATGGGAGTTCTTAGATGAGGTTTAATGTCTACTTACTGAGATAATATTTCCTCACGTTGTCTATTGTGTTTACTCATGTTTTTCTGTCTACTTAGTATATGTCATAATTTATATATACATAACAGCTGAGAATTATTTAACATGGGGACATTCGTTAGGTTCCCTCTCATGCTAGTCTAAAGAAAGTCATGTGACACAGTTTCGAGTATTTTCACGTCACTTTGCGAGAGATTAAAGCTCCGAGATAGGCGGGCGACACGGTGCACCTGAAGTCATTAAGGCAACAATTAATTTACCTGTCACCAGGAATTAAGACAAACTAGATGTTGAGCTAATTATGGTTAAAACAGTGAATTGGGTAGTTGGAATGGGTGAAAAGAAGGTGATAAGGGTGTTATTTTACCGTGATCCTCGTCTCTGTCTGTCTGTCTGTCTGTCTCTTTCTCTCTGACTCTATGGCTCTCTGTCTCTTTCTCTCTGACTCTATGGCTCTCTGTCTCTTTCTCTCTGACTCTATGGCTCACTGTCTCTTTCTCTCTGACTCTATGGCTCTCTGTCTCTTTCTCTCTGACTCTATGGCTCTCTGTCTCTTTCTCTCTGACTCTATGGCTCTCTGTCTCTTTCTCCCTGACTCTATGGCTCTCTGTCTCTTTCTCTCTCTCCTTTCCTCTTGTTCTGCTCAATGACGTACACAGTGACGTAATACAAACCCTCAATGACGCACACAATGACGTAATACAAACCCTCAATGACGTACACAGTGACGTAATACAAACCCTCAATGACGTACACAATGACGTAATACAAACCCTCAATGACGTACACAGTGACGTAATACTAATCAACAATAACATTAACTTTTCAATAATTTACGTTTATAATCAGAAATGAATTAAAATCTGACATTACGCTTCATTTTCTACTAACTAAAGATGACCTAAAATTATGAAGAAAATAAATATGTAGTAAAATAAACAAAAATAGTAAATACAATAAGAATAATAAAATAAAAAATACGATAAAGAAGTTAATGAACAAAGGTAATAAATAAATACATACAGGTAAGTAGAAATTAAATAAAAAGTAATCAAAACTTTCTAAATAATTACTCAATACTAATTTCTTTCTCTAATTATTTATCCCATTTCTTCAATCAAAATTAAAGTTATTTATAAGTTAATCACATATTCATTTACCTGTTAATGTAGTAATTAAATAACCTTCTCATCCATTAAATTATTTCTCTGTTTATGTTATTTCCTTATTTATTTATTAATTTATCTAATATATAATTTCATCTTTTTTATTAATGAATGAATGTAAGAGGATTTGAAAGTCTTTAAGAGGTCAAAACTGTCCTCTTAGGGTAAGTGAGGTGGATGAGAGGAGGAAGGTGATAGAGGAGGAGAGAGGAGATGATAAAGGAGATAGAGCAGGTAGAGAGATTGAGAACGAGAGAGGAAGATATAGAGAGAAGACGATGGAGGAGAGAGAGAGAGAGAGAGAGAGAGAGAGAGAGAGAGAGAGAGAGAGAGAGAGAGAGAGAGAGGTTGTCACCGTCTTTCTCTCCCTCGTCTACACTCACCGTGGCCTCGGGAGTGAGACAGCTCTCATTACCTACTTGATCGTGTCTCTCCCCCTCTCACCACCCTTCCTCTACCCCCCCCCTCCCTCTGTTTCCTCTTCCATTTGTTCTTCCGTCTCTTTATCTTCATCTCGTTCCTCCATCTTCTCTTTCTCTTCCTCCTCCACTATCTCCACTATCATCATCATTATCTTTATCATCATCACTACCACACCACCACTACCACTACCACCCCACAACCACCACTACCACATCATCACCACTACTACCACACCACTACCACCACTACCACATCATCACCACCACTACCACACCATCACCACTACCACACCACCACCACCCCTACCACACCATCAACACTACCACACCACCACCACCACTACCACACCATCAACACTACCACACCACCATCTCCACTACCACACCATCACCACTACCACACCACCACCACCACTACCACACCATCAACACTACCACACCACCACCACTACCACACCACCATCACCACTACCACACCATCACCACTACCACACCACCATCACCACTACCACACCACCACCACCACTACCACACCATCAACACTACCACACCACCACCACTACCACACCACCATCACCACTACCACACCATCACCACTACCACACCACCATCACCACTACCACACCATCACCACTACCACACCACCACCACCACTACCACACCATCAACACTACCACACCACCACCACCACTACCACACCATCACCACCACTACCACACCATCACCACCACTACCACACCACCACCACTATTAAGAGTGCTCACTTGGTTCAGCCATGTTAATATTGTTGTTATTGTTCAACCTCATCTTTAATTATCTGGTTCAATAAACTGTTTCAGTATCCGTTTCAATACCACCACCACTACTACCACACCATCACCTTTACCACACCACCACTACCACACTATCAACACTACCACACCATCACCACCACTACCACACCATCACCACCACTGCTACCACACCATCACCTTTACCACATCACCACCACTACCACACTATCAACACTACCACACCATCACCACCACCACTACCACACCATCACCACTACCACACAATCACCACTACCACCCCACAACCACCAGTAATACCACCACCATCACCACCACTACTACCACATCACCAGCACCATTACCAAATAACCACATCTACTACCACACCACCACAACCACACTAGAACCAGCACCACTACCATACCACCACCACTACCACATCATCACTACCACCACCATTATTGCACTATCACCAATATTACCACACTACTACCACTACTACTAACACACCACCACCACACTATCACCATGACCACCACCACCACACTATCACCACTACTACTCCCACGCCACCACCATCCACCACAGACAAGGAGTCTCAATGACCTCTAACATACCCCACGATACACAGCGATATAACCAAACCTACACATTATACGACATGGTCTATTTTAGTATACCTCTTACTCCAGACAGTATTCCCCCATTTACCGCAATATCTTTGAGATATATGTTGATATAACTCCTATATGAAGGCAGTGACATACATAACATTGTGAGTATAGTTTGTTATTGACGCCATGCTAGCGTATACAGGGAGCTCGATATGGCAACACTACCTGTACTAAGAGGGGAAACTGTTGGTATAAACCATGAAACCTACAGTGATGTCATGCTTGCTGACGTTATGTCGAGAGCCAAATTTTACTTGAAGCTGCAATTTTGGGTAGATTTTCGTGGCTTTGTTTCTTGGGGTTGTGTGCAATACTGTGCAATATATGCCTTTATTTCTCCCTGACGAGTAAATGAGAATAATATCAGATGAAGTGCATTATGATTCCACCAAAAGAGAGAGAGAGAGAGAGAGAGAGAGAGAGAGAGAGAGAGAGGATGGAAAGGTAAGAATACGAGAGAGAGAATGTAGGAATAAACGAGAGAGAGGAAGGGAGTCGCAAAAAGTCTTCAGATATCTTTGAGAAAACCTTTACAAAACATTTCACAACAAAGTTCCGCAGGTAATATACATACGACCCAACCTAACCTAATCAGGATCCAAAATATTGTCAACCAAAACGAATATATAGCGAAAATACCCCCAAAAAGTAAAATAATAAATAAATGGCAAACTAAAAAATAAACAAAATTGCAAAAGAAAAAAAGAAAAAATAGCAGTTATGGAGGGAAAATCTCTTTATAAAATGCTTAAATAACAAGGGACGATAAAACAGTATAAGGTGTAAAAATAAAAAATAAAAAAATACAAATATAAAATACCATACCTTCAAAAATAAAATATCAACCAGAAAAAAAGTCTTAAAAAATAAGTGCTGGCAAGATTTACAAAAAGGATATATGAAGTTTGGATGGTGTGACACATCTTCCCGGCACCGACCTGACACAGCAGACCTCCTTCAAGTTCCCGGAAGACTTGCATGGCTGTTGGCTGTTCTTAAGTGCAGTTTTTAGCGCCTACCATCCGTCTCTATCAGCTCTCTCTCTCTCCACACACACACACACACACACACACACTACATAAAAATCTAACATAACAAATCAGTTCTCTGACTGATTGTAAATTTTATTACTGGGTCAAAAATGTTCACAGAAACACCCCCCAAAAATACGATATTTTGTGAGTTTCTGTAGAGCGAAAAAAACACAAGATAGGATCACCCATGCTGACCCGCCTTCTGTTTTTAATTAAACTCGTGTGTGACCTCTGACCTTTGTATATGACCTCTGACCTTCGTGTGTAGCCTCTGACCTTCGTGTGTAGCCTCTAACCTTTGTATATGACCTCTGACCTTCGTGTGTAGCCTCTAACCTTCGTGTGCAACCTCTAACCTTTGTATGTGACCTCTGACCTTTACATTTCAGGAGTAACCTCTGACCCTTGTGTGTGACCTCTGACGCTTGTGTGTGACCTCTGGCCCTTGTGTGTGACCGCTGACCCTTGTGTGTGACCTCTGACGCTTGTGTGTGACCTCTGGCCCTTGTGTGTGACCGCTGACCCTTGTGTGTGACCTCTGACGCTTGTGTGTGACCTCTGGCCCTTGTGTATGACCTCTGACCTTCATGTGTGACCTCTGATCCCTCCTGTATAACCTTCCTCTACTATGCAAGCGAGGTGTGAAGTTGGTTTTGGTTGAATCAATTGGACTAGTCGTATCAGGGAAGGTCCAGCCGTCTTATCCTTGTTGGAGCGAACGTGTGAACGAGTATATATGAACGAGAAACTGTTGCACGTGTAAATGGGATAGTGTGAACGACTACAGGGATCTGGTTAAGGGAACGTGTGCGAGAGAAACGTGTCCAAGAACGATTAGGAGCCTGTGAACGGGAACGTGTGAACGGGAAAGTGTGGACGGGAACGTGTGAAAGGAAAATTGTGGATGGGAACGTGAACATCACCAAACTAGCCTAAAGTTATTTCTTGTGTTGGTGATTTATTCTTGAAATTGTAAAACTATAACACACACACACACACACACACACACACACATCTAACATCTTTTCATATAAAGATGCACCAGTAATATATACCTCGCAAGGACAGTGTTACCAAAACTAAACAAACTTGTACAAACCCTTAACAAGAAAACTTTATTTTCACACACTACGTATATCTGGCAACGCCCCGGATTCGCAAAGGTTCCTAGTTTAGATTAATACGAAAGAATAAACTGTCTTTTTCCGGACTGGATTTTAATTTATTCGTACGATATTTTACTCCTTACATTAAATTTTAAAGGCGTTAATTTTTTGTTGTATTTAATCTTTTCTTCTGTTAAATTTTCCCTTTCTTAAATTTTTCTTTACACCTTAAAATTTATCTGGTGTTCAATTTCCCCTTACGTTAAAATTCCCCCAACGCTAAAATTTCCCCTTCGACGTTAAATCTGTCCCTAACTAAAGTCTCCCAAAATGTATAAGCTAAATATCTCATCGACCTCTGGATCTCCATATGTTAATTCTCTCCTTATGTTAACCTTTTATTACCAAAGTGGATTCCTAAAACTATCGTCGGCAAAAGTATTTTTTTCTTTATATTACTTAGGATCAAGGTGCATAGGATTACTGGGATAAGAAGATGAACAGGATGTGAAGGCAGGATGGTGGAAGATGGTGAGGGCAGGATGGTGAAGGAGGGAGGGAGCTGGATGGTGGAGGAGGACGAGAACAGGATAGTGGAGGAGGTGAGGAGCAGGGAGGCAATGTGTTATCAAGCCACTCCCATTACTTACTATGTATGTATGTATGTATCTATGTGTGTATTTTATGTACTGTATGTACTGGCAACCAGAAAAAAAGCAAAATACATTTTCATCGAGAGTACTGTACTGTCAGCCCCACAATATGAACATAACAGCACAGGACCAGCGAAAATAACTCAAATACCGAACGTGAAAAATAGAAAACTAAATTACAAGATGTGAATATATATATAATATATATATATATATATATATATATATATATATATATATATATATATATATATATATATATATATATAAAATATATATTTGAGTGGAAGCCTCACTTCAGGAACAGTTGCTTACAAAGAAATTATGCGATGGGAATTTCATAATATTGACTAAAATTAAACACTGCGCCTTAATAGAAGATCTCAAAGTAACGTCGATGCAACATATAAATCTATTCGACAATAAAACCTCCTCAGTCACTATGGAAGTGTGGTGATGGAGAGAAGTTAATCTGTAAACACAAAGATACAGCTCAAGCAACTCTATATTTTGCTCACATTGTTACTGGACATGGTGAAAGAGACAACATGGTTAAAACTTTGAGCAAATATGCAAATGTGACTAGGGAAACTGTACAGCTGTTCGCATCGATGTGCACTGAATGAAATTTTTTTTTTAAGTGAATTACCACCAAGGGCGTTGTTGTTAAACCAATTTCGACAAAGGACTTTGGATCACGAGCCCGGGTTAACCTCGTTGACACGGAGTCATGTGCGGAAAGGCAATACAGTATAATAAATCATGGTATACCAAGTCCATGTTAATAAACACTGTGTATTATGGCAGCTAAGGTTGTATTTTAACTTATTGACATATTGTTAATGCAGAGTAATAATGTTTGTGACTTTACAGCAGTCACCATAACAGAACT
Source organism: Homarus gammarus (assembly GCA_958450375.1). Taxonomy (NCBI): domain Eukaryota; kingdom Metazoa; phylum Arthropoda; class Malacostraca; order Decapoda; family Nephropidae; genus Homarus; species Homarus gammarus. The sequence continues at coordinate 3,440,985 of CAUDMG010000372.1, forward strand.
TCCAGATGGTTCACCCACGGTTGTCACCTCCAGATGGTTCACCCACGGTTGTGTCACCTCCAGATGGTTCACCCACGGTTGTGTCACCTCCAGATGGTTCACCCACGGTTATGTCACCTTCAGAAGAGCCTCAAGTCTTACACAAAAACATTAAACTTCAACAAACACGAGCAACATAAATGGTCATATAACACAGGCTGGTGCATCACGCCTGCCCCTAGTAACCCTTATAATGGTTCCCGTCCCACTGGTAGATCAAGGTCAAGGAGACACACGTAATATTTCGGGTGTTACTATCAATCGTCAAGAAAACAGTTATTGTCGAATATCTGGTAAATCAGGAGTTTTAAAGGGACGCTACAGCAGAACTCAGCAGTTATTTAGCCTACATGACCTATGTGAAAACAAGGAAGTAGGTCTTCGTCAGGTGATGTTAGTTGGTCCTGGTTATGTTAAGTGTAACTGTAGCGTCAGTGTTAAGCAATGCTCAACAACCCGGTGCAAATATCATAAATCTGATCTCATGTGCCACAGCAGACGCCACTCAAGTGTGACATGTGGAAATAATAAAAACTAAATCATTTACAATATTTGCGACGTGGTATATACAATGCCGTGATATATCTTTATTGAAACCCAAGTCATTTATTACTTCATGACCTTCCCTACATAAAGGCAGAATACACAGCTTATAATAACATACAGGTACAGCAGTAACTAGAATAAAAAAAACAAGCATGAGAAGACAAAAAAGTGATTATAAAACACAGACATATAGTTACATAAAAGAAATACGATAAAGAAGAGAAAAGTATAATATAGAGATGAAGAAAGAAACATGAAGAATGTACTAAGCGGATTGGTCAGAAGCAACAACAAACTCTTGGCGTCTAAATCTTCACTTTTAAATGTAAACGATAGAGAGAGAGAGAGAGAGAGAGAGAGAGAGAGAGAGAGAGAAAGAGAGAGAGAGTTAACACACACATCCTTCATCTTGGTGGTATAAATAAAGTCATTAATCATCGTTTTGAGATAATGTCTTAATTATTGACAAATGTAGTCCTCCCCCTCCTCTTCCCTCCCTTACTTCTCCTCCTTCCCTTTTGTCTCCTCTCCTCCCCTTAACCCCTCTCTACCCCTTGTCTCCTTCCTCTCACTTCTCTCCCATTGTCTCCTCTCCTGTCTTCCTCTCTCTCCTCTCCTCCTTTTGCTTCTCTTATCCTGCACTCCTCTTTTGTCCTCTTCTCCTTTGTTTCTCACTCTTACCATCACCACCTCTCTTTTTTCTTCTCCCTTGTCACCTATTTCTCTTTTCCCCTTCTCTCTCCCTCCCTTCCCTTGTCTCTCCCTCCCTCCCTCTCACCACCTGGCCGCGCTGGGAGAGCCAAGACAAACACAGAGACAAGCAACACTTAGTTTTCAGTTGCTCGCGACTTGACAAACACCTTCAACAAACAAACAAACAAACAATTTGTTCTCTTAATTATCGCTTTGAATAATTGAGTTAAGGAAAGAAAGAAATCTACATAAATAAGTAGATTTAGTTATATAAACAAACAGATATATGGCCACTAATATGTCAGTATTAGTATCAGTATAATATAATGATTCGGTGTTTAAATTTGGGAGGTTCACAGATAAAGGAATTTATATATATTTTAGATAACCTGAAAATAAGTCGTGATAGCTTATTTCACCTGATGTTTAACCACCCTAAGGTATTTGTGGAGTTAGGTTAGGTTAGGGAAGTTATAATGAAGGTTGTAATAAGTTAGGGGCTAATCTTCAGGTGATCCTATGATTTTTTGTGATTCATACAAGCCTCCTACAGGTAGAGTGTTGGGTGGCCTGCTGACACTAAGCTGTTGATTCTTTACTGTTCAGCAGATACTGGGTTACTCCTCCAGCTTAGTCCACCCAAAGCTTCTGTCTATTGTTTAATGTTTATGTATACGAGTATATTTATTAACACTCAAAATCATAGACCCAGGTGAAACGAATCCTCATTTAGGAGTGTATACACTGAATAACTACTGTGACTACTACTGTGACTACTACTACTACTACTACTACTACTACTACTACTACTACTACTACTACTACTACCGCTACTACTACTAATACTAGCTGTAAATCATGATACCTTTCTTCATAAGATAGAGAGGAAGTATTCATTAAAATTACATTTAAATTAACATCTGCAATTATTTACCCACAGCTGTTTCTCCCTAGAGAGAGAGAGAGAGAGAGAGAGAGAGAGAGAGAGAGAGAGAGAGAGAGAGAGAGAGAGAGGTGTCACCCATAATGACAGCCACTTGGTGACAGCTTGGTGTGTGTGTGTGTGTGTGTACCCTACCTTACTGTACTTAATAAACACCTGCATAAACCTTCATGATGTGACCAAATACCTGTATACGTCTGAAGGTCTTACTTAAGGGCAGATTCATGCAAAGATCTTAGTTTAGGGAATAATAATTTTAAGATCTTATTGTTAGGAATATTTAAGTAAAGGTCTTCCGGAATATAACTGAAATGAATATCTTTCTCGCGGGAAATAGTCATAGTAAGTAGTAATAGTAAACTACAGTCGGCCTAAATGGTAAATATATAAGAGTAATTTTAAAGTGTTGTAGTGAATAGTAAGTACAAAAAAATAATGATAACAGGTAAATAGTAAAAAAAATAATAGTATTACTAACAAAATGTAAATAGTTACTGATAAATATAAAATATTAAATGATAAATACGAAAAATAAGCATTAAAAATAAATAGTAAATAATCATTAAAAATAAATAGTAAATAATGAATAATAAATAGCAGCTAGTAAAAAGTAAATGATTATCTTAGTAGTCGGCTCAGGTTTCTATACAGTAATTTTAATCATTGGTTCATGATCTAATAGCAGAAATAATTACGTATCCTACCTACCCCTACAGTGCCCCCTCCCCCCTTACCCTTCTCCTCACTCCCCCTCCCATTCTTCCCCTTCCTCTATCTTTCCTCTCCCCCATCCCACCCCCTTCCTCCCTGTCCCCCCTCCCCCGTCTACAGTGTAGTCTCCTTGGGGGGAATATCCCTTTAGAGACAATATTATGTAAATAGATATTTCTTAAACGAAGATCTGACCTGAAAAAACATTACTAGCAAAAACATCATCTACTATCTAATAGCATCACTAGCATCACTAGCATTAAATTTATCACCAATCGAGAAATAAATAAACTATCTCACTCGGTATTTCAAACCGACTCAAAACTCACAGTTGAGTCAAAATGATGAAAAATAGTAAATCACAAATCTCTCTCAATCTCTTTCCGCAAATTGGCCATCCGCCCGAGAATTGACACTAGTTTTAATGTCGGTAAATGCCTCTTAACAACCCCAGGCAACATCTCACAAAAGCTTATTAAAATCTGCGAGACGTTAAGAGGAGAGGGGGCAGAGGAAAGGAGGGGAGGGGGAGGAGGAGGAGGAGGAGGAGGAGGAGGAGGAGAAGGATAAAGAGGAGGAGAAGGAGGAGTATGGGGGAAGAAGAGGAAGAGGAGGAGGAGGAGGAGGAAGAAAAAGTAGAGGACGAAGAAAAGAAAGAGGAATGGGGAGAACAAAAAAGACGAAGAAGATATGTAGAATGAAGAGGAGAATAACAAAGAAGAGGATGAAGAAGGAGAAGAGGAAGGAGGAGGAGGAGGAGGAGGAGAGGAGGTCTTCATTTAGTCCCGTACCACCTCTTGGTTCTGTGGCGTGAGCTGTAAGCCATCAGTTTGGTGCAAATGGTTCATTAGAACAGTCAAGATGCCTCATATATTGTACAAATGTTTGCATTAATTGACATTGGTAGATCACAAGATCTCTAACACAGTGTGCGTGTGTAAGGAGGATGTACTTCAAACACAGTGTGTGTAGAGGGGGGAAGTACTTAATAGTGTGTGTAGAGGGGGGAAGTACTTAATAGTGTGTGTAGAGGGGGGGAATTACTTAATAGTGTGTAGAGGGAGGAAGCAGAGAGCCATACTTTTGGATTCATGACTTGAGGTCTTCTTTGTCTTGTCGAACAAACACTTCAAGTTAGTGACATATTAGTGACATTTGTCTTTGATTCGAGTAAATGTTTCATAAGAGGAAATAAATACCTCATCGCACCTGGGAAAAAAAAACTACGGTAAACAATAGATGAGATGGTGTATACAGGACAAAAATGTGTTCTCTCAGGTTGAGTAAATGAAATCCACTGCCAGAACTTGCAAACACCTCAGGTAGATAAATGCTTCACTTAATCTAGCCACTGAGTCACAGGCACAGGTAGAAGACAGAACGTAATAATTTGATTCGAACCAATGCTTCAGCAGATCAACGAGACGAGTCATTACACCTGGTAGAAACTTTATTTAACCAAGACTGTTGACTCTCATCTGGGTGTGGCCAAACTGCTTCCTCACCTTAAGTTGATACATGCTTTATAAGAGCTATAAGAGACCTCATAGATCGAATAAATGTTTCGTTTACTTAAACTAATGAGTAACACAACTGACTTAGAGCTCCACATTATTTCCTCAATATTCCTTCAAGTAGAGTAAATGCTTCGTGAGGTCATTGAAATTCTTCACCTCGTCAAGGAAAATTTTAATTCGATACAATGACTCATGAAAATGAAAGTGGATCTACAGGGACACAAGGAGGCAGCTTGACCGGCAGTACATTCGGTCGCCTTCACTTTCCCAATTGTAAAGTTAGGTACCCATATACAGCTTCAGGGGTGGACTGGAAATGCCCCGGAATCGAACCAGCGACCCTTACGACAGGAGGCGAGGACCACTGCCCACAAGGGCTCATACCTTTTAGTAACTGATCTGTCGGGGCTATAAAATGCTCCTGTAATTCGAACAAATGTTTCATAAAGTTATTGACACACGTCATCGTATCCAGCGAGTGATTCATTAAGTGTAAATGAGTTATGTGGAGGTCAGGTAATGGGCATTCAATTTAGGCAAATGGTCCATAAGACAATAGCATAACTTCATAAGGGACTGGCGGCCAACAATACTAATAAATTCTCACTTAAAAACAACCTATGCAGGTATAATTACAATAAATGCCCACTAGATGAATAAATTCTTCATATGACACATAAAACTCCTCGTCAAAATGATCAAAGGCTTCATAAAAGATAAAATAGTTACCTTAAATTATGTCATATCTGCAGAAGACCAGTGGACGAGTGATTCCACCATGTGAATGTCTCCTATAATGAAGACAGTGGGTCATGTGGCCACTGTCCCTTCAGACCTAAAGCTAACCTGTAGTATGATCACATTCTTGACCTGACGAATACCTCGCACCCACTGACGGCCTCATATAGTGTAAATGATGACTGGGAGGGCTCGTTGATGACGCGTAACAAGGGTGGTAGTGAAGGGAGGCAAGACGTTAACTAAATCTCGCACCAAATTCATCTCCACGAGGTTCTGTTTATATTTACCCTGTGGTGGGGACTCCAAAATTGTTCCCTTAATTTAAACAGGGAAGACAAGTAATGTTCAATCAGCCAAAAGAACAGGGAAAATTACTGAGAACTAAATCCAATAACATACTTGATCTCCATGACTATTGATTCGTGATCCTGCTGAGAAATGACATACTACATTAAGGCTTCACAATGCTCTCTTTCGTCGAGTAAATGATTAAGGAAAACAAAAACAAATTCTATACAAATCAGCCCGACGTCATGCCTCGTCACCAGATGGCTCACGTAAGGGGGTAGTGACTTGAAAAAGAAACATCAGGCAGGGACAAAAATGCTACACAAACCTAAATAAAAAGATAAATAACAAAGAAAGAAAAATAAGTGACCAGCAACATTACAAATCACGTCACACAGAATGTGTTGGTTCATTGGGCTGAGTCGGGTGTCCGCCAGATGCTTCACGTAAACACACCAAACGTCACAATACTCACTGAAGCCCTGCATGATGTTCCTTAAATTCAAGTAAGAAAAAAAGAATCCTTCAACGCCCTAAATTTATACCAATAACATAGACTAACAAAATATTTCATCAACATAAACACTGATAGCTTTAGGGAGTCGAGTCTTGGTTCACCATATGTTTCATCTAAACAAAACAATGAATCACAACACTGATTTAAACTCCTGTAAATATAACGGAGGATCAAGGAAATACATCATACAAGAAAATAAACAATTCATAAAAAAAAAAGATGGAAAAATGTATCTCTTAAATTCACATAAATAATTTAAGAAAGAAAATAAAGAAAATATATTCTTCCTGAACCTCAAAATACAAAATGAATATATAAGACAACATAAAGCTTCATCACCAGAAACAATTACCTCGTGGTGCGGGAGGGTGGAGGGGGGAGGTAGACAGGTGGGTCGCCAAATGGTTCACGAGCTGTCAAGATCATTACACAAGGCGTCTCGCTCCTTCCTCCCGCCCACCTCACCTAAGATTGACGCCCACGGTTGCCATAAGACAGGCTTGGGTAGAGACGGGTGACGTAAGGGAAAGGGAGATGAGAGAGGGGGAAGGTAGGAAGAAGGGAGGGGAGGGGTGTGATATGTGGAGGGGAGAGTGAGGGGAGAGGTAGGGTTTGGGCAGGGAAAAGAGGAAGTGTAATGAGATTGGAGGTGAGAGAGGGAGAGGGAAGGGTTGGTAGAGGGGAGAGGTAGAGAGAGGGGAGAGGTTAGCAGAGGGGAAGCGAGAGCAAGGGGATGATTGTGCCAATGGTGTGGGAATAGGGTGATGATGCCAGGCACGGATGAAGGTGGGTTGGAGAGAGGGGAGAGGGAAGGGTTGGGGAGAGGGGAGATGGAGAGAAAGGAGGAGACCTGGAGAGAGAGGGGGAGAGGGAAAAATTAAGGAGAGAAAGGGGAGGGGTATGATGGTGCCAATACCGTGGGAATTGGGTGCCAGGCGAGGGTGGCACTAGAGGAAGAGCCAGAGAAGTGAAGGTGTCTCAATGGGTGTGATGGAGAGTGGGGGCGTGAGGGAGGGAGAGAGGATGTAAGGGAGGATAAGGGTGTGAGGTCAAAGAGGGAGAGAGAGGGAGGGTGGGAAAAACGGAAGGACGGAGAGAGACAGAAGGGAGGGAGAGAATAAGGTAGGAAGAGAAGGAAGGGAAGGCATCAGTGAGGGAGGGAGGAAGGGAAGGCATCAGTGAGGGACGAAGGGAAGGCATCAGTGAGGGAGGGACGAAGGGAAGGCATCAGTGAGGGAGGAACGAAGGGAAGGCATCAGTGAGGGACGAAGGGAAGGCATCAGTGAGGGAGGGACGAAGGGAAGGCATCAGTGAGGGAGGGACGAAGGGAAGGCATCAGTGAGGGAGGGACGAAGGGAAGGCATCAGTGAGGGAGGGACGAAGGGAAGGCATCAGTGAGGGAGGAAGGGAAGGCATCAGTGAGGGAGGAAGGGAAGGCATCAGTGAGGGAGGGAGGAAGGGAAGGCATCAGTGAGGGACGAAGGGAAGGCATCAGTGAGGGAGGGACGAAGGGAAGGCATCAGTGAGGGATGGACGGAAGGGAAGGCATCAGTGAGGGAAGGGGGGAGGGAAAGAGGGTTAAGGTATCAGCGGGAGGAAGGAAGATATTAGGGAGGAATAGAGGGTGTCCGTGAGGGAAGAAGGGAGGGATTGAAGGTGTCAGGGAGGGAGGGAGGGAGGGAAGGGGGGGTAGCAGGTGTCTCTGTCTTGGCTCAGTAGAGGTATGTGTGTGTGTTTGTGACGCTGATCGTTGCTATCACACCTCTCATCTCACTCTCTCTCTCTCTCTCTCTTTCACTTTGTATGTTTGTCTGTCTGTCTGTACATCTGCTTTTATATCTCATTATTTTCTTCTCTTTCTCTCTGTTCCTATATCTTTCGCTTTATTTCTCTTCCTCTCTCTCCACCTTTCTTGTTCTGCCTGCCGTCCTCTTTCTTCTCTCTCTCTCTATCATTGTCTTCGCCTCCCTGTATCTCTTAATCTGTCTGTCTGTCTGCATATTTCTCTAGTTCTCTTCTTCTTGTGTCTTTTATTCTGTCTTTCTGTTCTCCCGCTTTCTCATTATTATTTCTCGTACCCATCTCTCTCTCTCTCTCTCTCTCTCTCTCTCTCTCTCTCTCTCTCCATTTAGTGTCTCTTTTAACCAAACGTCCTCTCCTCTTATCTTCCATTCCTCCTCTCCTCTATTTCCCCTTTTCTCCCTTCCTACCTCCATCATTTTTCTCTTCTTTATTCCCTCATCGCTATTTGTTCTTCCTCACCTTCCCTTCCTTCCTCCCTCATCTTGCTCATTTACCCCTCCAATTCTTCTCCATTTACATTTCCCCTTCCACCCTTTCCACCTCCTCCACACCTTCCTTTATGCCTTCTTTTCTCTTTTCCCTTCCCGTTCCTCTCACCTACGCCTCTCCCACCACCACACAACAGGTAGGTTTGTGTTCATGGCTAGCAAGGATGTTGTAATACGTCTCTCTCTCTCTCTCTCTCTCTCTCTCTCTCTCTCTCTCTCTCAGTGTTTCTACCTCTCTCCCTGGTCACAACTAGACTTAAGACCTTCACGAAATCTTAAGGCATGAGAATGGACCACTTAACTCACCACCACAGCCCAGGGAGAGTTCAAGTGAACACCATGATAATATAGGAAAATAAGCACACATACTCGCACATATATACACATACACGTGTGTGTGGGTGTGTGTGTGTGTGTGTGTGTGTGTATGTGTGTGTGTGCATGTGTGTGTGTGTGTGTGTGTGTGTGTGTGTGTGTGTGTGTGTGTGTGTGTGTGTGCGTGTAATAATAATAATAATAATTAACGGTTTATTGAAAGAGCATGGAAGACGGAAGGCTGAAAATATACAGTTGCATAATTGGGGAATGGGTCACTTGATTGACCAATAATATACACGTAACATAAGTGATACAAATATGGGGAGAAGCTCAAACTACAGGGTATTTCAACATAGTGACAGTGAAAAAAGGTAAGATTGACTTGGAGTGAATACACTGGTTGATTACAAGTTATTGATAATTTTTATAATGGTTGGGACTGGGCTGTTCTTATAGCGATCAGTACGTGCTCGTTTGGGCTGGATGCGGTTGTGGACGAGGGACCTAGGGTGGTAGTAGGAGCTGGTGTCGAGGATGGTGCAGAAGCTTTTCACCAAATTTGGTGATGAGGTCGTGGTGATTGTCAGTGAGAGTCGAAAGGGTCAGTGTGTTGAGCGCTTCTTGATAAGTGGAGTAGGAAGGGGAGAGAATAATCTTGCATGCCCTCTTTTGCACTTTTTCTAGGTGTTTACGTTGTGTGGCATTTAGGGAGGAAGACCAGGTAGGGGAGGCATAGGTGAGCTTGGGAGGTACGAATGTTGTGTAAACACCGAGGAGCTCGGGCGCAGGAACTCCGAGGGACTTGAGTTGGCGGAGGAGGTGGAGACAGAAACTGGAGGATTTGACAACTTCACTAACGTGTGGTTTCCAATTTAGTTTGTTGTCTATGGTGACGCCGAGGAGCTTAGTGAAATCTACAACCTGGAGTGTGTTGGGACCTAAAGTATTTGGAAGGGGGTGTGTTCCCCCAGTTAACTATAAAGGAACAATAGAATAATGGGGATAAAAAATAATAAGCATCACTAGAATATGAGTAATCAATTCCTTAATAAAAGCCAGACACAATGCAAGTAATGAATAGAAAGAACAAATAATGCAATAGGTACGTCAATATGGTTTTCGTTCGTAAGACTAAGATCCGGATTCATGATTAATAATTATAAATATGTAAAAAAATAAAGAGATCGTCTTATGAGAGTTAAGTTATCGTACGGTCCACGTGTTATTTTTAATCAGGTAATGAATAATAAGACCTAAACATTTAATAGCATGATATAGGTGTAAATCATGCCATAAGATAAAGAGTAATGAATATGTCAACAAGACCTTCGTTCATGAGGGTAAGATCCGGATTGAATCTTTACAAATAATGATGATAAAAACAAAATCTATTCACATAAGAAAATCAAGTTCGTCTTAAGATCCAAGTGTCTATGATAGAGAAATAGAGAAAGAAAAAAGACGTAAGAGGGAGATGGAGGAGACAGCGACAGGCCTTGAGGCGGTACAGAAAGAGTTACATAGTTTATTTATGGAGTATATACATCTTGCAAATGGGATTTATTATGACTATTTGGCAACTCGTGCGTGTAGGAGTTGCCCTGTGTCACTTGTAAGGAAATTGTGTTGTTATTGTCAGGTGTTGTAGGAACGATAATTGGAGGCTCAGGGGTGGTGGAGGGGGAGAGAGAGAGAGAGAGAGAGAGATTAGTGTGTATAGGACAAATAAATAGATTAATAAAGGAGAAAACGCAAAATGAGAGAGAATATGAGAAAAACAAATAGATAGTGAAAGCTGTCTAAAATCCAGTCCAGTCGAAGCATCACTTAATACACTCTAATAGCCATTGACGGTCAATAGCCGGACAGTAAGTGGCACCTACCAGCCAATAGTCGTTTACGAGGAGAGAGAGAGAGAGAGAGAGAGAGAGAGAGAGAGAGAGAGAGGTGGGAAAGACGACTCCCTGCAATGAATTATAATATATATATAATTTTTTCACTCTCAAATTTCCTTATGCTGAAATAAAAGGTGACCGGAATGAAGCTCAAATACTGTCACACACACACAGCCAACTACTGCACCGCCCTCGTCATCGCCACCTCCTGCCACCGGCAGCCCCCCACCCACCTTGTGCAGTCCGCCACTACAACAAAATTCAGCCCATGAAAGGCCGCACCGATAGATATAAGAACAACACCATCCCATCTACAGTATTGTTAAAATAATAAACAACTCCTGATTTATGTACCGTACAGCCCTGTAAATGTATTCAACGCATATTATATCATTATGTCTAAATCAAATGTAAGTCTGTATATTTTCAGCCACCGGCTGCAACTCTATTAATAAACCGTTTATTATTATTATTATTATTATTTACACACACACACACACACACACACACACACACACACACACACACACACACACACTACTACAGCATCCTTCACACCATCTTGTTGGTTCAGCCTCTCTCCTTCCTTCCTCTCTCTTTCCATCTATACATCTCTAAACTGTTATCTCTCACACTCACTTAATATCTGTCTGTTCTAATTTCCTCCTTACTCTCACCTGTAAGGACTATGCCTCACACCCATACAATAATGTCACCTCTACAATCCCCTGCCATCTACATCTCTCTCTCTCTCTCTCTCTCTCTCTCTCTCTGTTCCCACTGTGCCTAACACATTCTTTCTCTCCATTACTCTGTGGATCAGTTCATCAATCACCATTACATTCGGTGACTCATCCACTCCCAGACACCTAGACTCTTCCACTTCCTTCATTCTGTCATCATTTAAGCTAACGTTTTCTTCTCCCTGTCTCCCTCTTCCTTTCTTCTTTTTTAATCACTTTAATTTCGTCATTTTCTTCACATTTATCACCACCTCTTGCCCGTACACATTCTCCCAGACACTCATAAACACGTGTAACTTTTTTTTCTCTCTTCAGTATCGCCCACTGGAGCAACGTCATTAACAGCTGACTCACCTGCTATTTACATCTTGAATCATTAATTACCACACTGGCACCTCTCTCTCTCTCTCTCTCTTTCTAACTCACTATCACCCTTACTTTCACCTCTTTTACCACACCAGCCATGACAATATGACACAACCACAGTGACATAACACATCCTAGTCCATAATCTTACTTTCACTGAACACCTGCCGGGAAAATCTCTCTCCGAACTAATTAGCGTAACTTAAACATATCAATATCATTCATTAACTACTAATATAATAATTAATTTTACTTTATTTGTGTCCAACATATAAAAAAAAAATACTATAAAATCAGTCACTAATTTGCATATTGAAACCACATGTTTACATTAAGTTATGTGAGAATATGTCAGGGTTAGGATAGGTTAGATTACTGGATTAGGATAGCTTAAGTTGGATTAGGTTGGGATAAGTTAAGTTATCAAGTTAGGAGAGATTAAGTTTGATTAGGTAAGTAAACAGTCAGGAAAAGTTAAATTTGGTTAGTTTTGGTTAAATTTGGTTTGGTTAGGTTAGGTTAGGTTAGGTTCAGAGTCCTGGTATTTGTGTGTCCTCTGTGTACGATACATATAAAAGAAAAGTCAACAACCACAGAAAGTTTTCCCCCAATCGTGTGTGGTGGCGACAATTTACTCTCCAAGAAGCGAGTTTAGATTCAGTTCCTCAAGATCAACAATAATCATGGACGTGAATTCTTAAACATTCGCAAGTTAAATATTTTCTCCTAACCGATGATATATTTGATGTGACTTATTCTAAAGAACCCAAATGGGGATGAAAAAGTGCGCTGAGACTCGACCATAAGTAAGTAAGAAGGTTGTTTATTTTGACTGTTGTTTACATAGTGTCAGCTGATCTTTATTGACATATTGCCAGCTGATCGACATAAACATAAGGGCTATAGGTCTTTCTTTCCTATATAACTAAGACCTTTACTAATTTTATTGCATTATTTGTTACCGCCTGAATACCTGACCTTTGAAGAGAGAGAGAGAGAGAGAGAGAGAGAGAGAGAGAGAGAGAGAGAGAGAGAGAGAGAGAGAGAGAGAGAGAGAGAGAGAGCCAGCACACACCCACGCCTCATCAACCGTGTCGACAAACTTACAACACTGCACGTGGTAGAAGCGTCGAGCATGACAGTGATGAGTTAGCCCACCACACACCTGAGCTACTTGACACCTGCATGAACCCCTCCCTCCTTCCCTCCCTCCCTTCCTGCCGCCTCACCTGCACCTCAAGGTAGTAACACACCGGGGTTCACATTCTTAGCGAGTCGTAACTTAGATTTTTAACCTTCTCCCTTAACTTGTGATGTGGGAATGTAATTGACCGTATCCACAATCTCAACGAGTCGTAAGTTAGGTTTCTCACTTTCTTCCTTAACCTAAAAGTTGTTTGCATTTTATCAGCTATTTGTTGTTTACGCTATATCAACAGACACATGTTATCATAATAACTACTGATACTTGTATACATATTACCAGCTGGAAATTGTTTACCTAATACCAGCTGATAATTATTTGAACGATGCCAGTTGATTTTTATTTACGTGTAACCAGATGATGAAATAACTCATGGTAGATGACAATTTCTCAATCACTGACAGGTTGAGGTGTATTAGAAAACATCAGGGAGTCTTTCACTATGTTTGTCTAGTCGGTTTGTTAATTATTTCATCTTGATTACTGATGCTAAAATATTTAATGAATGATTAAAATTGACGTTCGTTCAATATTTTGTTTTGTTTCCTCTCTTGAAGGAATTCTTTTATACATAACACACACACACACACACACACACACACACACACACACACACACACCACACACACACACCACACACACACACACACACACACACACACACACACACACACACACACACGACTAGTTGCTGACTGAGTTAATATAAAGCTAAACAACAGAAGAAAATCGTATTTATATTACTGCAAAATATCTATCACTGTTATCACTATTGTTCTACTACTAGTTTGATTACTACTGTTACTTATTACTGCCACTACTTCTTTACGTCTTCTATCACGACTAATTATTTACAACAACAACTACTAGCACTACACTAACATGGTCACACTTATCACAGTGCTTAGATGATCAGAACCTTCAACACCCACAATGACCAGACAATAAACATTACCATAAAGAAACACATCACTGACGACCACTAGATAACAGTAATGGATCAGTGTCTGGTTAGCTAGCGAGTCTGACCACGTCTTCCTCATGATGACAAACAGTGTAAAAAAACTGATCGTATTCAACAGAGAATTATAAGATGAACAACGAGGAGGCAGCAGAAAGTTGATGCGTCAGGCTGGAGGTTGTGAAAATTGTGGTTCTCTGAGAAGTGAAAGTGGGTCCCATAGGCATGACTGCCCGTTAGGAACAGTGTGGATACAGTACACTGTATACTAAGCCTTCAGTACACAAGGAGGCAGCATGGCCGGTACTGCACTCAACCGTCTTCACTTCCCCAAGTTATAACCTTAGGTACCCATTTACAGCTGGGTGAACTGGGAGCGCCCGGGAGTCGAACCACCGACCCCTGTACCGCTGACTGAAAGTTGACCTAATTTGTTTTAAGTCACTCTTGATATATTTTAGGTCACTCCATCTCTATTTCCCATCTCTAATATCACAAATTCCTTCCTCTCCTATCTCTTCCTTCTCCCTCTTCTCCCTTTCCTCCCCCAACCTCTCACTTACCTCTTCCTTCAATCTTCTACCACTTCTCCTATCTCCTCTTCCTTCTCCACTACCCTCCTGTCTCTACAACTCTTTCATCCATCCTTCCTCCCCCTCCCCTTCCTTTACTTGACAAATGAGAGGGATAAGTGGCGATTAACCCCTTGAGTAACGTTGACTAATAGTAGCCCTTTCCCCCTTACTAGTGGCCCCTCACACCTCCCCCACCCCACCCCTCACTGCTCAACTTCCCCTTGCTACCTACCCATTCCCTCCTACCCTCTTACCGCCACCTACCCTTCCCCGTCTCTTCCCCTTCTCACCTTCCCTACCCCTCTCTTTCCACCCCCCTCTCCCCCGTCTTACCTCCCTCTCCTTCTCTACCCTCTCTTCTCACCTACACCCCTTCCCTCCCTCTCCCCAGAATGCCATGAGTTCCGTGTCTGTTAACGCCGATAACACAACAATAGAAAATAATCTATTCTTGGTAACGATTAGTTATTTGGAAACGAATTATTTTTAAAACAATAAAATAGTTCTTGAGGTAACAATAGACGGTGTATTACTATATTGTTTTAGACAGAACATAATATCTTGTGCTAAAAATGTTAAAGATAGAACATGATCTATTGGTAAGAATTTGAGGTTGAAAGATGATGGTTCACCTTTCTTATTGACAGCTGAAAACTCCCATCCATTTTCTGGTCTCTCTCTCTCTCTCTCTCTCTCTCTCTCTCTCTCTCTCTCTCCCTTACCCTCCCTCTCTTTCTCACCCTCCTCCCCCCTCATTTTTTCTCTTCTTCACTCTCTCATCGCCTCTCTTTTACCCGCTCTCTCTCTCATTCCACCCCCTCTCTCTCTCTCCCCCATAGTATCTCTCTTTCAGGTATTTATGTCAATTAGTAGATGAACTTTTTAATACTTTCAAAACAGCACAAAGTTCATACCATAAGTCGGAAATAGAGTTCCGTCTTAGAATACGACTATGTTGAGTGAGGGCAGTGAGGTGTGAGGGAGGGCAGTGATGTGTGAGGGAGGGGAGTGATGTGTGAGGGAGGGGAGTGATGTGTGAGGGAGGGGAGTGATGTGTGAGGGAGGGCAGTGATGTGTGAGGGAGGAAGTGAGGTGTGAGGGAGGGCAGTGAGGTGTGAGGGAGGGGAGTGATGTGTGAGGGAGGGGAGTGATGTGTGAGGGAGGGGAGTGAGGTGTGAGGGAGGGGAGTGATGTGTGAGGGAGGGGAGTGATGTGTGAGGGAGGGGAGTGAGGTGTGAGGGAGGGGGTGAGGTGTGAGGGAGGGCAATGATGTGTGAGGGAGGGGAGTGATGTGTGAGGGAGGGAACTGAGGTGTGAGGGAGGGCAGTGAGGTGTGAGGGAGGGCAGTGAGGTGTGAGGGAGGGCAGTGAGGTGTGAGGGAGGGCAGTGATGTGTGAGGGAGGGGAGTGATGTGTGAGGGAGGGGAGTGATGTGTGAGGGAGGGAAGTGATGTGTGAGGGAGGGGAGTGAGGTGTGAGGGAGGGGAGTGATGTGTGAGGGAGGGGAGTGAGGTGTGAGGGAGGGGAGTGATGTGTGAGGGAGGGCAGTGAGGTGTGAGGGAGGGCAGTGAGGTGTGAGGGAGGGGAGTGATGTGTGAGGGAGGGCAGTGAGGTGTGAGGGAGGGAGTGATGTGTGAGGGAGGGGAGTGATGTGTGAGGGAGGGCAGTGATGTGTGAGGGAGGAAGTGAGGTGTGAGGGAGGGCAGTGAGGTGTGAGGGAGGAGAGTGAGGTGTGAGGGAGAGTGAGGGAGAGTGAGAGGAGTAAGGAGGAAGAGAGAAAGGGAGAGATTCAGAGTGAGGGGGGAGAAGGAGGAAGAGGTGGAGAGAAAGGGAAGAGGCAGATTGAGGGAGAAAGGGTAGATGGTAGACGAAGGAAGGAGGAAGAGAGAGAGAGAGAGAGAGAGAGAGAGAGAGAGAGAGAGAGAGAGACATAAGCTCCCTCACAAGGAGATAAGAAGTTAATAGGCTGAAAGTTCTCCACCAATCCTCTTAACTGTCCCGCTCCGAGATCCTCAAAGTTCTTTACCTGGCTGTAAGCGGGAGGCCTCGTCCTCACCAGGTAACTCTGCCAGGTGTGGTATGTTGGCGTCCTAGCTTATGTGAGCTTGTTAGTTGCCTTGTTTTGTTAACAGACAGGAAGAAAATTTCCTTAAAACTTTGAAGAATCCAATATTTTGTTGTAACTTAAATCAGCCGGTTAGATGCGTTCTCTCGCCACCAGTTAAATAAGTTATGTTTTCACCTGTTAGGACGAACATTCTTGTATAAACTTTTAAGAATCCAACATTCTATCGTAACTTAAGTGAGCCAGTTAAATACGTTCTATTGTCACCATGGCGAGGAGAAAATTAACTTAGGAACTCTTGAGAATTCATCTTCGTTTCGCAGCTAAAGTGAAACAGATTCATTTTCAAATTTTCTGTTAAGGGGAAATTTAACTTTGGGTCTTTTGAGACTGGTCCATGTGTTTCATTTATGTTTAATTTATTGTATTATTTTATATTTTCCGAACTACAGTGAGAATAATAAAGGTGAGACGAGAATAAACATTAAATTGTTGTTACTACGAGTTGTTATCTTACTTCAGCTGCTGTTATCTTACATCAGCTGCTGTTATCTTACTTCAGCTGCTGTTATTTTACTTCAGCTGCTGTTATTTTACTTCAGCTGCTGTTATCTTACTTCAGCTGCTGTTATACTTCAGCTGCTGTTATCTTACTTCAGCTGCTGTTATCTTACTTCAGCTGCTGTTATCTTACTTCAGCTGCTGTTATCTTACTTCAGCTGCTGTTATACTTCAGCTGCTGTTATCTTACTTCAGCTGCTGTTATCTTACTTCAGCTGCTGTTATCTTACTTCAGCTGCTGTTATCTTACTTCAGCTGCTGTTATCTTACTTCAGCCGCTGTTATCTTACTTCAGCTGCTGTTATCTTACTTCAGCCGCTGTTATCTTACTTCAGCTGCTGTTATCTTACTTCAGCTGCTGTTATCTTACTTCAGCTGCTGTTATCTTACTTCAGCTAACTTTAAACCTAAACCTTATATGGAGGTGGGTGTTGGGCCTGTTAGGGACACAGCACACAGTATACTAAACCTCCAGTACGGGTGTCCCTCCACCTGGCCGATTCCGGGTAAATAAATGAATATATTATCAATCCAAATTAAAAGCCGTCTGTCTCTTTCTTTTTGTCTGTCTGTCTGTCTGTCTGTCTGTCTTTTAAATTATTTCTTAGTTCCCATTCTTAAAATTTCAGATGTCATTTCACCCCTGGATAAAGTACCCAAGAAGCATCAAAGAGCAAAGAACAGAAAATACAGCAAATCTTTCACAGTTTTCTGAAGGCCAGGAAAAAAAAAATAGTACTTCATCTAGTGGTACCTGGCAACTGTCCCCCTCCCCCCCCCCCCAATTAACATGAACTCACCCAGAAGCTTAAACAAGTCTCACCTGTAAGTCTATTGTCCCATCTAAAGACCAAGAGAAACTCCTCAACACCTGACGCGGAGAATTTCGAAGTCTAAAAGTCAATTTCTAAGCGATATTTGGTGGAGGAAGACGCCTTTGTTTACATTCTGGCTCCCAGGCGGGATTAAAGCTAATCTTTCATTGGTCAGCTTGGTAAGGTTATACTGATTTGTGAATGGCTATTATCATCACGGAGTAAAGTGACGTGGGATTTAATTTAACGTTTGAAGTTCTTGCTTAATATATTATCTTGTTGACAATTATAGTCACTTTAATTAAGTTTTGTGCCCAGGTAACAGGTATGTGTGTGTGTGTGTGTGTGTGGAGAGTAGCTTGGTAATAAAAAGTGAGGTACATTTGGGATGAATTTATACGTGTAATAAATGTCAGACACGTTGTTTGTCAGCCTAGCAATGATATTATTCCCCCATCTCTCTCTCTCTCTCTCTCTCTCTCTGTCTCTCTCTCTGTCTCTCTCTCTCTCTCTCTCTCGTTGCACACTCTTCCTAGTCAGGTATGCAAGGCTTCATAGGTCTCCAATTACCTGTGTTGCGTCAAGAGGGGAGGGAGTCGAAGCCGTGTCATACAGATCACCTCACCTCCATCACTACCATGTTGCCATCACGACCTAGGGTGACGAACAAGTAGAAGAGAGAGGGGTGGAAAGAGGGACGGAGGGTGAGAGGAAGGAATGGAGGATAGGAGGAAGGGAGGAATGGAGGGAAGGAGTAATTGCGAAAGACACAGAATATTATCATATACATACACACTATAAAAAATGGGTAGATTGATAATAGATAAATAGATGGAATTGTGAAGAATGACGCAAATAAACACACACACACACACACACACATACACACACACACACACACACACACACACACACACACACACACACATATAAATCTCATTCCTCAAACACGTTATTTCCTTCGTTCCCCCTCTCCCTCTTCCTCCTCCATCATCACCACCACATCCCCTACACCTCTCCCTCTCTTCCCCTCCACTGCATGTCACCTCTCCACCAACCCTCCATCCATCCACCATAACCAACCCTCCCTCACGACCATCCATCAACCACATCACCACTACCACATACCACCACCCGACGACCATCTAATGCACAATCACCCCACACAACCACTCCCTCTCCCCAATCACCCCACACAACCACTCACTCGCCTCAATCACCCCACAAAACCACTTCCTCTCCCCAATCACCCCACACCAAATACCACCCAAACAACCTTACACCAATCACCACCCCCAACCAACTACCACCCAACACTAACCACCACCCCAACCATAAACCACCTAGCACCACCATCCTCCACTATCTACCGACCACACCCAACCACCAACCACCAACCATTAGCCACCAACCACCACTATATGTCCACCACCACCACTACCACCACCTCTCCTTAGACGCCTCGGACGTATTGCATGTTAATGAATGTTGAATTATTAATTACCATGCGTAGCGAGATCCAACCACCTATTACATTACGTTAACGACCGCACACTGAAGGTCTCTGTCGCACTGCAGGTACAGAAGGACTAAATAATAATCATCCCATATTCTCCCCTCTCTTGCATTAGTGTGCAATATACCGTGCAACATTGTGCTAAGGTACCGCTCACTGCAGCCTATATTGCTACCCGTGACAACTGATCTGAGGAGCTCTGTTGATGGACTGACTGGCTTTGAATATTCAGCTTTCAGATATCCGAGATTAATACAGGAATATTTTACAGTAGGACAAGTATAGATCTAGTTTGGGTGCAATTATGGGACAGGTACAGATACGGGTACATTTACGGATACAGGTAAAGGTACAGATACAGTTACATTTACGGGTTCAGCTACAGGTACAGATATGGGAACATTTACGGGTTCAGGTAAAGATTCGTCTTCACGTACGAGCACATATTTCAGTACAGTTATCACTCCTGTTTGTTATAAAGTTGGCACCCCGGTAGAGTATAAAGTTGGCACCCCGGTAGAGTGTAAAGCTGGCACCCCCGTAGGAGAGTATAAAGTTGGCACCCCGGTAGAGTATAAAGTTGGCACCCCGGTAGAGTGTAAAGCTGGCACCCCCGTAGGAGAGTATAAAGTTGGCACCCCGGTAGAGTGTAAAGCTGGCACCCCCGTAGGAGAGTATAAAGTTGGCACCCCGGTAGAGTATAAAGTTGGCACCCCGGTAGAGTGTAAAGCTGGCACCCCCGTAGGAGAGTATAAAGTTGGCACCCCGGTAGAGTATAAAGTTGGCACCCCCGTAGAGTATAAAGTTGGCACCCTCGTAGAGTATAAAGTTGGCACCCCAGTAGTATAAAGTTGGCACCCCGGTAGAGTATAAAGTTGGCCCCTCGTAGAGCATAATTTTGGCACCCCGTAGAGTATAAAGTTGGCACCCCCATAGAGTATAAAGTTGGCACCCCCGAAGAGTCTAAAATTGGCACCCCCGAAGAGTCTAAAGTTGGCACCCTCGTAGAGTATAAAGTTGGCACCCCCGTAGAGTATAAAGCTGGCACCCCCGTAGGAGAGAATAAAGTTGGCAGCCCCGAAGAGTCTAAAGTTGGCACCCTCGTAGAGTATAAAGTTGGCACCCCCGTAGAGTATAAAGCTGGCACCCCCGTAGGAAAGTATAAAGTTGGCACCCCCGAAGAGTCTAAAGTTGGCACCCCCGAAGAGTCTAAAGTTGGCACCCTCGTAGAGTCTAAAGTTGGCACCCTCGTAGAGTATAAAGTTGGCACCCCAGTAGAGTATAAAATTGGCACCCCCGTAGAGTATAAAGTTGGCACCCCAGTAGAGTATAAAGCTGGCACCCCCGTAGAGTATAAAGTTGGCTCCCCCGTAGAGTATAAAGTTGGCACCCCGTAGAGTATAAAATTGGCACCCCCGTAGAGTATAAAGTTGGCACCCCGTAGAGTATAAAGTTGGCACCCCAGTAGAGTATAAAGCTGGCACCCCCGTAGAGTATAAAGTTGGCACCCCCGTAGAGTATAAAGCTGGCACCCCCGTAGGAGAGCATAAAGCTGGCACTATTTGCACCTTTTCTACGACACCTCTCACTAGCGTCATCCTTGTTTTGATGTCAGAGAGAGAGGGGTAGAGAAAGAACGAGGAGAGGGGAGAGGGAGTGAGAGCGGGAAAGGGGAGGGGGAGTGAGTGTGAGGAAAGTGGAGAGGCAGTGAGGGCGAGGAGAGGGCAGAAGGGGTGAGGGAGGGGAGAGGAAGTAAGGGTGAGGAGAGGGGAGAGAGGCAGTGAGGGCGAGGAGAGAAGGTGAGGGTGAGGAGAGGGAAGTGGGGAGAGGGGAGATGAATAAGGAGAATTGTGAGAGGGGAGGATGGGGAAAGAGGGTAAGTGAAGTGAGAGAGAGGTAGGTGAGGAGGTGTGATACGAGAGGAGAGGGCAGGGAGAAAGAGGTGAGAGGGATGTGTGGGAGTGGTATGGGGCAGGAGGGTGAAGTGAGGAGGGAGAGAATGGGGAGAGGAATGGTGTGTGTGTGTGTGTGTGTGTGTGTGTGTGTGTGTGTGTAAGAGACACAGATAACGCAGAAATGTTTTTTTTAGGAAGCAAAGAAATTTATTCATTAAACACAGTAATATTTCAGCTTTTGTAAACAAGTGTATTTGTCGTGTCTGTTTATGCATTGTTTGCCTACCTGTGTGTATACGAGGGACTTCAATGTATGTGTGTATGTCTATAGTTGTGTGTGCCATTATAGTTGGTGTGTGTGTGTGTGTGTGTGTGTGTGTGTGTGTGTGTGGTCTGAGGGGGAACACATTCATCAACCACACTTAACTCTCTTTATACGCCAGCTAATTGACGGGCGTGGGCGTCCCTGTGTGGGCGCTGGGGAGAGGGGAGAGGGAGGGATAGAGAAGAGAGAGGGGGAGGGGGGGAAGAAGGAGAGGAAAAGAGGAGAGGGGACAGGTGTGTGTGTGTGTGTGTGAGGGGAGGGGAGAGGGGAGAGAAAGGAAGGGAGAAGGAGATGGAATAGAGCAAGAGAACAGGTGGAATTATGCATGCGAAGGTAAATGGTAGTGTAGGAGTGTGGAGGAAGGGGGGAGAAGGAGAGAATGAGAAGAGAGAGGGAAAGGGGAGAGAAAGAGATAAAGTGGTGTTAGGCCAAAGTGTGAGAGAAGAGAGGCAAAAGAGGAGGAGAGAAGTTAGTTAAAGGGGGAGCAATATTACAACGCTAGAGAGAGAGAGAGAGAGAGAGAGAGAGAGAGAGAGAGAGAGAGAGAGAGAGAGAGATTTTTTTTACAGGTGTAGAGAGAGAGAGAGATGCCAAGGTGTGCCTTTAATTGGGTTCTTGAAAGACACAAGTGAAATAAAACTTATCTGGACACGACAGCCATACCTGCTGATGATTAATGCTTAGCGTGTGTGTGTGTGTGTGTGTGTGTGTTCTATTTGTGGTTGAAATTAGAGAAACAGGTAGACACAGACAGACAGACAAACACAGAAACAATCATAGACACAGAACCCAACCAAACACACACACACACACACACACACACACACACACACACACACACACACACACACTAGTCAACAAAACCCGAGGCCTGCTGGTGTAATCTCCATCTATCAGTATAAATATATCTCTCCACACACTTCCGCGCGCTATTCTCAACACGTTTACACTCATAATTCTTAATGTCTCTACCTGGGCTACCTACCATGAATTAAAGAAGCTGATAAGACATACCCACCAATGTGTTTATTCTCAGTCATGTGACACTGATACCCCGAGAAGAACACGCAAGAGTCCTCCATGTTTACCTATTTCATATGTAAACAAACCTGTCCTGGAGGCAATCTTCTGCGCTTATGAGGTGGCTTCTTCCCCCTCCTTCTTTGGAAAATGTCAAAGTTTCCAGTGTTAGAGGTGAAGCTTGCACAGAAATATAGCAGGACAAAAAACTTCCTGCCGCCATTTTGGCGTAAAAAATGTCGCCATCTGTGGCAACAATAAGCACCATGTTGATTCCAATTGTATAGTGTATATATGGCACACAACGGGTTGACACCCTAAAGGTTTCTCAAAGAGAGTCATATTTATAGACCTCACAGCGCTTATAATGGATCGTAAACTTTACCCCAGCCGCCAGGAACACCAACACCAAGTCGCTACAGGGTGTCACAGTCTACCCTGAATCATCGTTGAAAAATATGGGAGCTTGACTGCTCCCTGCTATACGTCTTTGCTGACACTAATTCCCGTAAACGCGTGTAAGAAGTCTCCAGTATTTACCTTTTTCGTGTGTAAACAAACCCCATTTTTTGGCGGGAATCTACTGCACATGCGCCATGGTATCCCTCCTCTTTTGAAAACGACCATTGGTGCCGACCTCGAGATCTTAACTCAGGCCTTGTTGTGGTTAAGGTGTTCCTAACGTGGAGTGGATGGGGTGAGTTTTTATTTATTTTCGTGTTTTTTCAAAGCTCTTACGCTTTTGGGGCCGTTAAAGTCTAAATAAAGGCGAGATCCCGTCAGTATCAGAGTGACTACACCTGTCACCTGCGTGTCATGGAGAAGGGGGGGGGGGCACCAGACGAGTCGACCAACCAGAAGTCGTCTTTTTCGGAGGATGACCAATAAGATCAACACAGCAAATTAAAAAAAATGGCTTCATATGACGAATCAACCTGAGGCTGACAAATTAGATCAACAGTTGAATTCACAATGAAAGATAAAAACGGTGGTCAAATCAGTCCTCCTTCCTCTTCGGATATCAACCGTTGTATTTTGAAAGTCGTACCAACCAATCACATTTATTTATAAAGCTTGAGCCATAAACGAATGCCACTGCTGGCAGAATGAGGGCAAACTCTCAGCTGACGTAGATTCCATAAGCATGTTATTGAGGGGTGCCAGGCGACGTTGAGTGCTCGCGTTGACGTTGTTGGCACTTTCTTCGTCCTTCAGGGCCATTCCTAACCTCAAGGTTATACTGTGGGGCCGTTCTTCATTTCAGCTTTATGTTTTAGGTCTATACCTGGTCTCAGCTATATATATTAAAGCCGTTCTTAACCTAATCTTAAGTGTCTTCCAAACCACAGCTTCTTACGATAAATCTTTCTATCCTAATTAGGTATAAGAAATAGTCAAAATTTATTGTAGAGTCTCCGCCCAATGTCGACGCCATATTACCAGTTACATATAATTATGTATCTCATAGTTTAAGAGAGTCAGATAGGTCAGAGTCCATCTTTATGTACTATCACCATTTAAGAGATAATTAAACTTACGAACCCTTTGACAACCATTACTAATATCTTAATTAAGTTAACCCATTACACCTTCTCATAACACCAGTCTGGAGATAAATTAAATTAGGAACCTTTGAGACTCCAGGAGACACGATCTTATCCAAAGTTTAAGGCGTCACGATTGTTTACATAATTTAGGGTGGGTCTAATCTCTCCTCTCTCTCTTACTGGCATTAAAAAGACATCTGGTCGGTACGTGTGGCGAGGGAAGACGGTGAGAAGGAAGACTGAGAATATTTTAGTTGAAAAGAAAAAGACTAAAAAATTATACTACTACTATTACAACTACTACATACTACTACAACTACTTCTTTTTTTTTATTTACTACTACTACTACTATTTTTTTTACTACTACTACTAATAATAATAATAATAATAAGAGGAAGGCTTTAACTGATATACACACAGGCTCGTCACCTGTAAAACATCAACAATAGTGTACAATTAATTTTCTACACTTCTTGATCATACTGAATACTTAATTGCCATGAACTCTCCGTGGTAAATATTTCTTAGTGTTTTTACCAATTAATGCTCTTACCTCTGTCTCCTCTTCTCATCCCCCCCCCCTCTCTCTCTCTCTCTCTCTGTTTCTCTTTTACATTTTCCTACCCAATTTCTCCTTTTCACTCTCTCCCTCTTTCTTATCTCCTCACACACACATACACACACACACACACACACACACACACACACACACACGAGCCGAAGTGACATTTAACTATATACATTTATATCAGTAACAATAACATTAAAATACAAACAAACACACACAAATATGATTGATATACTCTACAGTCTACAAGAATGTTATATTATAGAAGGTAAAACAACATCATGTATTAATAAATGTTTTAGTATACAAGAACGATATTTAAATTTGTACTAGAGTAGAGCCGTAGTTATATACACTATTATTAAATCAACAGTGAAAATAAAAACACGCAATATTATATTCATTTGTTTATCTTTGAGTTAAAAAAAACCCCGCAAATTAACACGAAAATAAAACAAAGTGATAATTACATACACAAACATACACCTAAAATAAAACTAATAGAAACATAACAAAACCACAAGAAATAAAACAAATATTAAATAAAAAAAAATATTAACATTAATAAACAAACGAGAAACATGAGTCAACTGGCTTCACTTGGTCAATTACACAGGTGACTGGCCTGACCTTTACACAAAACGAAGGTAAAATTTGAACACTGAAATACTAGAGCGGTAATTAACAGGTAAACCAATTAGGAGGTCCTGACAGGGTGTAATTTACATATTTATAGCTTGAGTGACACAGAGGTGAGTTAGGTGGGGCGTCTAGTTTTGTTTACCTGTGATATGATGCCAATGACTGTGACGTATTGGTGTTATTGTTGATGGTATTGTTGTTATTGTTGTTATTATTGATGTTATTGTTGTTCTCGTTATTACTATGGCTATTGTTCATTATTATTATTATTATTATTATTATTATTATTATTATTATTATTATTATTAATTTCGAAATATATGAGTACATACATACATACATACATACATACATACATACATACCTACATACATACATACATACATACATACATACATACATACATACATACGTACATACATAAGTTGATCGCCAAATTTGTATTATTCGGCATTGCTAAAACTGTTA
Organism: Homarus gammarus; assembly: GCA_958450375.1. Taxonomy (NCBI): domain Eukaryota; kingdom Metazoa; phylum Arthropoda; class Malacostraca; order Decapoda; family Nephropidae; genus Homarus; species Homarus gammarus. The sequence goes on from CAUDMG010000372.1 coordinate 3,466,755, forward strand.
CTAATACTGAAGTGTCTGTCATTGAATTGCTATATACAGTAAGTGTCTTGTGTTAAATAGATGAATGTAAGTGATATTGAACTAAGAAGACCATTAACGTTGGTCACTAACAGCTGAACTACTGACTATAATAAGTTAATAATCACTGTGTAATGCCTCCTGGCCTTTATCTTATACTAAGTCAATGTTTACACTTGTCTCTCACTTTCTACTGTTAGTTTGTGTTTTGTGTCTATATAAATTAAAAGAAAAAACATGATATATTCTCTTTTGATATCATTAAGGAATAAATTACAATTATTTATTTCTCAAGACGTTAATTAGGACATTGTTTAATTATCTTTATGTTGATAAGTTAGTTTTATATATATATAATTCCCGCATCGTGATTTTGTTGTTATTTTCCTATAGTGTGTATGCGTGTGTGTGTGTGTGTGTGTGTGTGTGTGTGTGTGTGTGTGTGTGTGTGTGTGTGTGTGTGTGTGTGTGTGTGTGTGTTAACGTGAAATCACATACACCAGACAACTCCAAAATTAACGAGTGCAACACGGGTCATAACTCAAACAAATATACTGTACAGGTATATGAAAGACATTGACTACAGACATCGATCTACTGTAGAAATTCAGGGGCCATAAAGCAGTGGACTAAACTTCACTTTGGACCATGAAGTTTACCTAACTGCAGGATGACACTATATTATGTAATTTTAAGTCGACGGTTTAATGACTAAATCAACATTAGTTATTGAAGTTGTTATTTACTGATGTTAATTAAAGAACTTAATAAAAATACCATAGATGTGATTAGATTCATCATTTTACTCATTAACAAACATATAAGATAAATATAACTGAATATGTTTAGTATTATTCCTTAAAGTTATGCCACAATGACTAATAATAATAATAATAATAATAATAATAATAATAATAATAATAATAATAATAAATATAAACGTACATATATATATATTAAATAAATACCATCTTCGTACGTCCCCGTGGCTGCGACAAATAGCATAGCGGATGCAGTTTCGTGTAGTATCCCCTTGACAGATTTCCCACCTAGAGATAATACCTCGCCTTAGGTTTTGCTTCTCTCATTGTTTACGAATTCGGGCTTACGGGCGATGACTGCTTGGCTCTGTTTGGGCGTGGGTGGGGGCAAGAGCAGGGGAGGAAAGGTGGAAGGGGAAGATCTACAACGAGAAGGGGGGAGGGGAAGAGGGGGAGGAGGGGTGGGGAGAGGAGAGTGTGAAGGATGAGAGCATTTATGGGAGCGTAACCCTGATTTAACTCGCACAGGTCCACAAATCACGTTTTCTTTCATATCATCAGCAGTGGTGGGTGGAACGGGAGGGTGGTGGAAGGGGGGGGGGGGAGGGGAGAGATTGAAGAAGGAAGGAGAGAGGTGGGGAGAGGACGGTATTGAGGGGTGCCTACCTTCCACTCGTTTACTTATTTACCTTACTCTCTTCAGCTCCTCCCCATTCTCTCATCTCACTTTCTTTTTTCCTCTTTTATCTCTTCTCCTGTCTTTTACCTCCTTCTCCTCCAACTTTCTCCCCTCCACTCTTCCCACATACTTACAATTTCCGCTTCTTCTCTTATTTCTTCGTTCTCCTCCCCCCCCCCCAGATTAACAGATGTTACTGAGGGGGGGGAAAGGGAGGGGGAAGGGGAGGGGGAGGGGAAGGAGGAAAGTGATCTATGACCGGATACAACACCCCAAGTTAAGTTTAGGTTTCTAAGGTAGAATTATTGAATACATTATAAATATACTGTAGATATAAACACTTGCATCAGCCTCTAAGGGATAATATCAAGCAATAAATCAAGTATTAGGAATAAATAGTTTCAAGAGTCGTGAGGTATTTAACATCACCATCTCGGGTTAAAAGATTGTTTTTAAGCATCATGGTAGAGTCTTGGTGACATTCCGACACCATATTGGCGCCAATTTGTGTCGTTACTATGGTGTGAGTTAGTTACGAAGGAATTCTCACTCAGCCACTTCCGATTGGGATATTTAACGAATCACCTGAAGATAAGACACCCCAGCTTATTTCACTTGAGTAAACACCTTAACTCTACCTGGGGGGGGGGGGAGTTAATTTTGGTTAGGTTAGGTTAGGTTAGGTTTGAGTGCCTTTTCTTCAGGTGATCCTTCAGGTTTTTGTCAATTGATTCTGATAATACGACCTATTAAGTGTTTGTCACGTAGAGTCTCTAACCTATCATTCTTTCTCACTCGCCCCCCCCCCTCCCTCCCTCCCTCTCTCTCTCTCCTTCTACGTATTCTTCTCTCTCACATCACCTTCTCACTTCCTTCACTTCATCCATCTGTCTCTCTCAGCACTAAAACAACAAATAATCCCCTGCAGTAGCATGTTCATCCTTCTTAATAAACTATGTTAATTATCTCCCCTTCCACGACAGCAAAAAGAGACAAGTGACAACTATCGCGTCAAGCCATAGTCTAGCAGCCCATCCCGTATATATTACCTATCCACGTCTTCTCTCGACTAACTACCCTCAATCTGTCTGAGTTACGATCACTGTCTGCGTCTAGTAGTTCGATATAGGGTGTATTATGGTCACGGGAGCCATTAAATCCGTCGCCATGAAAGGTTGAGGTAACCTAAGCAAGGATCGAGGAGGAAGTTTTGTTTTTATGCATCTGACATTGACATCGTACGTTTTCCGGTTGTTGATTAACCTTAATGAGATGTTGTCGTACTCACACCTCAACGCTACATGTTACAGTGTTGGTTGAGTGTGATGAAATTAAATACTAGTGTTTGTTAGTGTTCCGTGGTGTAGGTCATTAGTGTTTGTTAGTGTTCCGTGGTGTAGGTTACTAGTGTTTGTTAGTGTTCCGTGGTGTAGGTTATTAGTGTTTGTTAGTGTTCCGTGGTGTAGGTTATTAGTGTTTGTTAGTGTTCCGTGGTGTAGGTTACTAGTGTTTGTTTCTGTGAGGTGTTAGTAGTGTGTGTTAGATTTTACAGTACTACATATAGACGCTTGTTAGCTATTAAGTGTTTGTTAGTAATAGTATCTCAGTGTCCATAAGGTCAATCGACGCTCCTGTTAGAAACTGTACCAAAGGAACATAAGACACTACAGCGTAATCTATGAGCAGAAAATAAGTTCAGGGATTTACTCCAGCAGTTTGGAGTCTCTGGAGATAAAGGAACTGTTATGGAAATATTAATTATTGGCATCTGAAATACTAGTGCACTAATCCCTTGAGGAACACTGTATTTAGTGTAAGTATTATATAATTATTGTACCATGAGTATACATATTTTGAACCATTGTACTTAATCGTCTTAAATGGTCTTATTTTGTAACTTAATCATCAAATAACCTATTATTGTACCATGAGTATACAGCTTCGTGAAATCATCATTTGTCACCAATCACTTGTTTATTTAATTATAACGTGTTGTACTAATTACCAATAAATAGTTTTGTACCATCAAGTCTCACCATAGTGTCCGCGTGTTGTGGGCCACCATATGCTTGCCCCTTAGTATGCATCATTTGACAGTCATCAACCACTATGTACCATATATACTCAGGTATATACCCTTTTACAGTATTATCATCCCTTGAATATATACAACTGTTCCACCATAAGAGCTTATTGTATCATACAAATGCTCGTGAAGTACATGAATAAAATTTGTTCGTATTTTGACACAATGTCGTCGTAGGAAATTATATAGCATTATACTTCATGTAAACAAACGTTGCCATGCTGACAGCTGGCAAGTACGATGGAAAGGCAGGCGTGTGCTGGTACCTTGCCTGGGCGTGGGGGATGAGGAGGTGGATTAGAGGGGAGGGAGGGTCGTGTGCCGTGATTTAGAAAGCCCAGGTGAGGTGCTGCTGGCGTCTTGAAGCTCTGCCAACACCGCGCTGCGCCACTCTTACGACCAACACAGACAAGGATGAGAGTCGTCTGCCACCCACTGTACTGCCCTTCATGTTGTGCGGGTTTATTAAGGCGGGTTTTGTGTCTCAGGGTTTAACGATGGGGATGAGAGACACAAGGAGGATATAAGTCTGAGGAGAAGTTACAGGTCTGGAGTGTGATGATCAGGTGAGAGGTAAATAACTCACAGTATGGCACCAAAGGTTGACACTCATTAATGTAGCTACTTTAAAAAAAAATATATATATAACGAATATATATTTTTACCCCTATAGCTATCGAATTTACTATATATATCACTAAATAAATTACGAGGAAAAAAGTGGTACAGCAACACTCATACATCAGGTCGCCTTCTGTAGTATCGTGTTAAGGGAGGAAGGGAGGGAGGGAGGGGGCGATAAAACTCAAATAAATTACTACCAAAGGGGTAAAATGGAGTTCAGGAGTAGTGGCATTAAACATAATTAGTACCAAAGGGAAAATGACCCTTCAACCATTCATCTGTGATACTGTTTCAAGAGGTGTATTGGTATTAGGAAGGCATTTAAGTGGTACTAAAGAGGTATTTACAGGAAACTGGACTAGGTATCACCTATAGCTGGTACCAGAGGGAGTAACTTAAGCCATTCCGTTGCCGATAGAGAAAGTACCAACAAGAAAAGACTGGTATTACAGGTACTCGATACTAAAGGGACATAAATAACATAAATTGGCATCTAATGTAATGTCACCCTTAATGGAGACGACGTAAGCGTGTTAAGGGAGAGCCAACCATCCCTTCCCCTCTCTCTCTCTCTCATAACCAATGCTCCACTGAAGATTGCCTCTACCCCTTAACTTCTTCTCTATTCTCTTTTATAGCTTAACAGTGTCTCCGTAGGGGGGTTTATTCCCACCTCCCTCCATGAAAGTAGAGGTAGGAGGAGGGGTAGAGTAGGCAGGTAGACAGACTCAGGTAGGGCTAAGTAGATAAGGTAGGGAGTGAAGAGTCTTTATCTACTTTCTGCAGTAGATGTGTGTGGTGTTTGTGGGTGTTTAGTCCATTATGTTTGTTTCTGTCTGCTGTTTGTTTGGTTTGATGTTTTTGTTTGTTGTTTTTGAAAGATGTTCTACGTCGTATATATTTTGTTTTATTTTTGCATTTATCATCATCATCATCATTATTATTATTATTGTTATTGTTATTGTTATTGTTATTATTTTTATTATTATTATTATTATTATTATTATTATTATTATTATTATTATTATTACCGTCGTTTTTACTATTGTTTTCATTATTAAAATTTCACTACTATGATTATTAGTTTATAATAGTGGTGTTATTATTATTACTATAATTATTAGCATCATTACTATTAGTATTATTAATAAAGTTTCGCGTTAAAATAATTCTATCATCTGTTTCAATCTTTATATATTTTCTTTCACTTGAAACGACAGGAAATTCTGGCAGTGGACGGCCCACCCATTCACCCAAACAACCAATCATAGCTCAAAAGGGTAGTTGACCAAGATAGGGCTTCAACCTGACCTCTTGATGGCCTCCACTCAGGCTCAATTTTTGCGATATTAAACCACCTGAATTCCATTTAATTTTGAAGGTACAGAAATGTCATGTATTACTGACGAAAATATCATTCTATTTCAGTGTCATTCATTCTGAAACGAAAATACAGATGCGGGTTTAGATACTATTAGACACAATCACAGGTACAGACACAATCACAGGCACAAACACAATCACAGGCACAGACACAATCACAGGTAGACACAATCACAGGTACAGACACAATCACAGGTACAGTAACAAGCACAGGTACAGACACAAGCACAGGTACAGACACAATCACAGGTAGACACAATCACAGGTACAGTAACAAGCACAGGTACAGTAACAAGCACAGGTACAGACACAAGCACAGGTACAGACACAATCACAGGTACAGACACAAGCACAGGTACAGACACAATCAAAGGTAGAGAGAGACAAAGGCACAGGTACAAAAAGCGCAACATGACAACTCACAGGTGGGATAAAATGTAACGTAATTACAAAGACGAATTTGTGACTTTGAACTGGGCAGCAATCTACGTTTTTACCATACTTTAACCTTTGACATCTGACCACCAAAAATTGACCCCGAACAAAGCAGTCGCCTGGTTTTGTCCCTATCATCCCTGACATCTGGCCACGGAAAAAAATGGCCATGAATTGCATTAAATCCGACTTTATTTTTACATATTTGACTTTCAACTTTTAATTAAGTCCGAAAAATGATCCTAAAATAATTAGCACGCGAATTTGCTACTAAATATCTGATCTTTGACACTTGAATTAAAAAAAAGTCCTACATTACATAAGGTTAATGCTGTAATCACTTTAATATAAATTACCTTTGACCTGTGAGGACGAAAACGAAATTGAATCCAAATAATATTGAACAATATTATATTTTCTTATCGTTGACCTTTAACCTGTGTGGACAAAAGGGGACCTCGAATAATGTAGAACTATTATATAGTTTCTTAATCTTTGATCTTTGACACAGAAAGACAGAAAAACTTCCCAAGATGCAGTTTTATTATTATTTTCGTGTTTGACCTCTGACCTTTGACCTCTGGGTATAACACACGACCATGGAACACATAACCCCTGGCTCTATGTTATGACCTTTGGCCTCTGGGATATTACACACGACCGTGGAACACATTACACCTGGCTCTATGTTATGACCTTTGACCTCTGGATATGACACACGACCATGGAACACATTACACCTGGCTCTATGTTATGACCTTTGAGTTAAAAGATTATTATTATCTGTTCCCTCATGTTCAAAGCCAGGAAAGTTGAGATACACAAATCCTCGTAAGGTGAATATCCTGGTAACTGGAGATGAAAGAATTTATACAACACAACCCCCAAAAAAATATCTTTATGGATGGGTCTGATGAATACTGTGACTCATATTGTCTCGATAGGGTTGTCAAAATCCTTCTTCGTCCGTGATGTCATATTGTCCAACACAAAATTGTAGCGATACTAAAAAAAAAAAAAAAAAAAAAAAAAAAAAAAAAAAAAAAAAAAAAAAAAAGTCGTCCCTAAATTTTCATATAATTTTTTGGTGTTTTAGGTGAAGTAAATAAAGATCCCATGAAGGTTAGTCACCCTAGATTATTTCATCTGATTATTAAATACCCTAAAGCTACCTACAGGGGGGGTAAATTAGGTTAAATTAAATTGGATTATGTTACGTTATATTGCTATGTTATGTTATGTTAAGTTATGTTCGGATAGGTTTGGTTATATTAGATTAGGTTCGGATAGGTTAGGTTAGGGTGTTTAATCATAAGGTGAAATAAGCTTCATAGGTGGTGTAGGTGTATCCTTCCATCTTCACATACGAGTTATATTTATCGTAGGGACCTCTATGATTACAGAGCCACGGGGAGAGTTGTGTAAATTGTTGTGCTACATTGTTACTACTAGTGGAGTCAGCTACGTGTACTAATATCTTTTCTGCTTTATATATATATTTTTTTTTAAACTAGAACAATGGGGTAGAAACTGTGTGAAAAGAGTTGACGATATTACAAAGCTGGTTTGTTTTTCCGGATGGAGAGAGAGAGAGAGAGGATGCACACACACACACACACACACACACACACACACACACACACAGTTGCCTCAACCATCTAGCAAGAGACGTACCAACACAAGAGTTCAAAGGTTTCAGATGCTTCTCACGACCAAACACTCCCACACACATCGAGGACTCTTGAAGCCCGACACGATATTTCCGTCCCCAAAAATACCTGAGGGTAGACATTACTCAAGATGACGAACAATTACTTAATGTGAGTGTACAGTCGAAGTTCTGAACCTGATCTGGTGGTTTTCGTGTTGCTTTTGGTGGTTTTCGTGTTGTTTTGGTGTTTTTTCGTGTTGTTTTTCCTGTTTATTGGTGGTTTTCGTGTTGTTTTGGTGTTTTTTGCGTTGCTTTTTGTGGTGTTGTGTTATTTTGGTGGTTTTCGTGTTGCTTTTGGTGGTTTTCGTGTTGTTTTGGTGATTTTCGTGTTGTTGTGGTGGTTTTTAGTGTTGCCTTTGGTGGTTTTCGTGTTGTTTTAGTGGTTTTCGTGTTGCATCCACTCGGCCGCCGCACCCTCATTACACAGTATCAATACATAAGTTTTCTCTATGCTATTACACGCATACACTAAATTTTCCCCACATAATAAAAAATCAACATTAACTCGTTTCTGTTTACACTGCCAGTACTACACTATCAACACAGACC
>CAUDMG010000372.1:3480000-3487500 GCA_958450375.1 Homarus gammarus
TAAGACGCTGAACGAATCATTAATATTCGTGTCCGATTAAAACTGATGATTTACTGGTTAGTTTTTATTTCGTAAGAATTCCTATAAAAACTCACCTGTGTGGAGTTTTACATAATACCCTAACGTACTGGTGTCAGAGCCAGTGGTATTTAACCATGAGAATGCAGGGATGGAGTGCGTTCGGGGATATAACGAGTACTCGACTTAGATCCAATGTACAAGTGATATTTAACGAGATGGGAGGATTTGGTAGACGTTCGGGGATATATCGCGTGTTCCAGTTAAAGTCAACGCCTTTACTAGTTATCTTCATCTGGGTGTCTGTCTCTCACTCTGATTGTCTCATAAATGTTAGTTATTACAATAAATAAATAAAATTCCCTTAATAAGTTTTACGGTGACCTAAAGGTAAATTACCTTAAACTACTTCAGACCATATATCACCTTCAACAGCTCAGAACGATAAGTAATTATGTTAAATGTTACATAAATTAACTCAGATTTACTCGTATCATTCATTACAACACACAAACAGTCCCAGTCGACACAGGAGGAGGCCAAGTGATCACAGCCCCACATCTATTCTTTATACGTAAACTAACCCGGGACAGTACACTAAAACAACGATACATTAAAATGGCTCTGATAAATGACATAAACATCACCTTAGATACACCAAGACTAACGGTACATCATTATGACTCACACTGAACAGAGATGCACGGTGTTCATAAGTCATTTTCATACAGTACTTTCACTAGATAATGTTAGTTAAGATGAAGGGTCGCTTTATCAGTGCTGACAAGTAAGACAAATGGCTTTAGATACAGAGTGATGGGGACAAAAATATGACAAGGAATAAGAAGTGTGTAAGAGTGGAGGTCTGTTTGAGAAGATGTGCGATTTGTTTTTATAAAATGTGTGGTAAGGGTGTGAGAGAGGGAGGGTGAGAGGGAGGGTGAGAGGGTGTGAGAGAGGGAGGGTGAGAGGGAGGGTGAGAGGGAGGGTGAGAGGGAGGGAGAGAGGGGGGGGGGTGATTGATGTTTGTGAACCATGGAGTTTTGAGAAAGAGGGTGAGGGTAACAGAAAGGCAGACACAAAGGGAAAAGAATGAATGAGAGAGAGAGAGAGAGAGAGAGAGAGAGAGAGAGAGAGAGAGAGAGAGAGAGAGAGAGAGAGAGAGAGAGAGCATTCATATTATCACAAAATCAAGGAAATGAATGAAACGAAAAATGACTCGGAGAGGAAGATATTAATTAGGTATTGTCTGAGAAAGTGAATAACGATTGAAATGACAGAGACCCACAGTGAGAGGACGGACGGCTTCACAGCACAGCATAGCACAGCACAGCACAGCACAGCACATAACAAAAGTGCTGTGACCAAGATAGAATAGTTGTATAAATTGTAATTCCAATGAATATTTAACTTTTAGTTTAAAAGTCACAAAGAATAAAATTACACACGGTATTATATTTTCATCAAATATGTTTACAGCCTGGGGGCTTTAATTAGAATATATAAATAAAAACAAAATTTAATTGTTGATGGACTAGTGTAATTATTAACAGTGTTACGTGTTTAAATACCTTAACAGTTAAAGTGCAGTCATCTCATTGTAACGTCAACGTCTCACTACCGTCACTGTGCCCGCCATTGTCATCTAGAAGAGTTTAATCAACTGCACCATTCAGGTTTTTCATTGAAGGACGACAAGTGTTGACTTGTGCAGCAATAATGGAAAAACACCAGGAAGAAAATCACGAATTTGAAGCTAGTTATTTTCGCGAATAATGATAACAACAAAACCTAGAAGCTGCCTTATAGATACATGTTTTACGGGGAATAGCCCACCCGGGCAAAGGTCATCGACCCACAACGGGGCCTCGGGGGCGAAAAATAAGAGTAAAAAGAATTTGAGCACACAATATATCGTCGAACATCCCACTTGTAACTGTCCTTTAAAACTGATGCTTTAATTACATAAATCTGAAGAAAGTCCCCCCACGATGACACTATATATATATATATATATATATATATATATATATATATATATATATATATATATATATATATATATATATATATATATATATAACAGGAATAATTAGTAATAATGATTATAATATACTAAAATTAGTGATAGATGTAATAGTACAAGTAAAAAAATATACCTGTATATAATGCGTATAATAATAATAATAATAATAATAATAATAATAATAAATTGCCTTAAAAATTTAATTGAGGGTTATACAGCATAATTCGTTTTAGACGTTAAAATCGTTAAAAACGATTATCGTCGTTAAAATCGGTAAAGCCGTTAATCACCCACCTTAACGACTTGAGATACCGGCCGTTAGTTGTTGACTGTAACCATTAGAACCGATGTTATGTAGTAAGAGTTATATATTTACTGTTACCTTTATATAACGTTATTAGTTTATTCCTTTAGATGATATTAGAATCATTTTAACCTATACTAATTTTAAATAATTCTGAACACACTATTATTATTATTATTATTATTATTATTATTATTATTATTATTATTATTATTATTATATGAAGTATCATAATTATCAACGTTAGCAACATTACTATCATCATCACTAACATCAAACTATCATTAACATCACTTAAAAATAATTAATCAATAGAAAAAACTCACTACCACAAATGTCAATAATGTTTCCCGATCTCTAATGGCCATTTTAAAAATCGTCAAATTTTCCAGTTAATGGTTGGAATTGCAAGTTCCAGGTTCAATTTTAAAGCCTTCAACGTATGAGGGTCAAGAGGATACTGGCCCTTGTGAATTAAGAGCTGAAGGTTCGTTTTCCCTTGTCTGGGTGTTACATTGACTATCGGAGCGTATTTAATAGGGTGGGAGGGAGAAAAGTAGGTGAGGGGAGAGAGAGGGAAGGAGGGAATGGTGTAGGGGTGAAGGGGGAGCGAGGGAGTGGTGGAGAGGGAGGGAGAAGGAGGGAATGACGGAGTGGTGGAGAGACGGAGAGGAGGTGAAGGGAGAGATTAGTGGGAAAGGAGAAAGAAGGAGTGGTAGAGAAGTGAAGGGAAAGAGAGGGATGGAGGGAGTGTGGGAGAGGAGGGAGTATTGGGGACATAGGAGAGAGGTGGAGGGAAAATAAACATATCCGTGAATATGAGAACCCGTGTGCTGCTAAAAGCCACAGACGAGTGACACCGAAATCGGCTGGACAAGATTATTCGCATGGGGAAACCTCTTCAAAGTGGGAAACAGCGATCTGGGCGGTCCTCTCATCATTAATTCGTGAGAGAGAGGAAACAGGGGGACCATAATCCACGTCCACTCATCCATGTGTACGAACAATACTTGGCCAGGTGAGTAATTAAGGGTCAAACAGATAACTACTTAGTTACCTGTAATGTCTTGTTTGTGTGTCGTAAGAGGGAGGCAGGAAAAAAAAAGAGAGGATTATGGGAGGGAAAGAGGAAAGGATAAAGAGAAAAAATATACACAAGAGTAGAGAAACGAACTCATAAATTACAGAGAGAGAGAGAGAGAGAGAGAGAGAGAGAGAGAGTGAGTGAACGTGTGTGTGTGTGTAAATGCATGTGTCTGCCGTATCTGTCGGTACCATGTAAGTGTGTGTGTGTGTGTATACTCCTGCACGTATGTAAGTGTGTGTTTATATACTCGGGAGTAATTAGCATTCACACGCACTTTTTCCCACCTGTGCTTGTATATCGTTATTGAGCGGTGGGTTGTGACGGCTACATCAAGGTAGGAGTTATACCATATTTTCTCCCGCTGTTGACAAGCTGCTTTTACCTTATGGTGGAGACATGGTTTATTCTGGTTGCTTGTGTGCTTTTCTGTTTGCTTGTGTTTTCTTTGTTTACCTGTGTATTTCTGTTTGCTTGTGTGTTTCTGTTTGCTTGTGTATTTCTGTTTACCTGTGTATTTCTGTTTGCTTGTTTCCTTCTTTGTTTGCCTGCTTAATTCGGTATTTGCCTGTTTATTTCTGTTTGTTTTTGTTTGCCTGTCTATTTCTGTGTTTGCTTGTGTATTTCTGTTTGCTTGTGTGTTTCTGTTTGCTTGTGTGTTTCTCTGCTTGCAATCATGTTTATAGATGCTTGTATGTCAGTTAAACTGCGCAAATTGTCACACTAAACAGGGATTATCGTCCAATTAAACCATGAAAATGCAACTGACATTTTAGCCAAATTGGTATATTTTATTGCTATAATTTAATGGAATTTAGTATTATTATTTATTTTTTTAGAGGGGATATATGCCATTTTTCGTTTGAGATGTCGTTTACTGTTCTAACATACCAGATTATACTGAAAATAAATTAGACTACTTTGGGATAAAATAAGCTATTTATTTTAGGTTATGCTATATTAGGTTAGGTTAGGTTAGGTTAGGTTAGGTTAGGTTAGATTATCCCTATGATCGTGACCCTGTATATGTAAGGTTAGGTTCGTTAGGTTAGGTTAGGTTAGGTTAGGTTAGGTTAGGTTAGGTTTGTGTTAAGATTATCCCTATGATCGTGACCATATATATGTAAGGTTGAATTAAAAAGGACGGTGAATATAAACCTTCTCTCACTATTATTCCTATATAGCCTGACTTATATAAAGTATAAGCCCACAACATTCATGATTACACCAAACCTTATTTGTACATCCACATTATGTATATATGTATATATTTATATCAGTATCAAGATAATTTTAGCAAAGGGCAAAAATGTGGGAGCAAATACACTTGAGGTTATCTAGAAAAAGAAAAGCTTCCACACACAAGATAAGTCGCAGCAAAATGTAAAATTATAAGTATTTAGTACATAAAATTTGGCAAATAAGCTCGAGTAACCTGCATTAAAATTAGAAGAGACATCGCTTAAAAATATATTAAACTAACATGACTATTAACTGGTCTTTAAAAGTGAAAATAAATTAATTTACCTGGAGTATTTAAGTCCTAATTCCCGGAAACATCTCAGGTGTATTTTATCAGACTCTTTCCCACAGTTTTATACAACATAAGCACCTCACTAGAACATTAATGTGGGTACGATCCTCATTAATGTTGTCGGTGTGTGTGTCTCTGTCTAGTGTGGTGTACTGCAGCTTGTTACAGGGTGGTCCAGGTGCTGTGATTCATACCTGTCTGTTTCACACCTCACAGTAACCACTCACTACAGGAGCACCATCCATCACACCACTCACTACAGGAGCACCATCCATCACCACTCACTACAGGAGCACCATCCATCACCACTCACTACAGGAGCACCACAATACACCTCGTCATCCAACAGCACCATAATTGTATACTATATAAACAAACATGGCTGTGTCCTATAGTTGTTTATTGTACATATAACCCAAACAAAGTCAGCAGTTTACCATGAAGCTTAACAACACAAGAGAACACATTTATAAACTGATCACTTACACATACCTCACTCTTACATTGTTTCATCTAAATAATTTTGAGTTAATTATCTTAGTGAGTTTTTTTCCTTTATTGTTTTAAACTTTTACATGTAATGTTAAGTAAAATCTTTTGTCATTATCAACTTAAAAGACGTTGATTATATTGTTGGTAAATGTTTTTAATGTGTTTCAACAACTATCGTCTTTATCCACCGTTTACTAACTTCCCCCATAAACCCTTGTATACGGGGTTCCCTCTGTGCTGAAAAAAAAAAATCATCTTGCGTTAACCAAATAAAACACCAAGAATAACCTCCCCATAGTGAGAATTATGAACAATATCCTTCATATTTTACTAAACCTTAATTCACTGTATCAATTGACTATAACAGAGAGCGATTATTACCCAACACTCTACACCCAGCTGGCTTGAGTGATGGTCTGCAGTGAATACAAAACACACCATTCTTATCTCCGTCTCCTCATTATACTTATAGGACCACGCCGCTATGGCTCTTACTAGCTAATAGATCTTAATAGGTCTCAGGTATAATCTCACCTCATATACTGGGTCTATTAATATAAATCTCTGTCGGAACTGTGTGACTTACTGTGAAATATGACGGTGTATATTATGTAGGTAACAGTGCTGTGGCTCTAATGGTCTTAAATATTGAGAGAGAGAGAGAGAGAGAGAGAGAGAGAGAGAGAGAGAGAGAGAGAGAGAGACACGTTAACATATATATTGTGTGTTTTAGGGATATTTGACCGACTAATCCCTACACCGTTCCCAAGTCTCTGGCGTAAGAGAAATAACTTTTATCATTAATGTTATAACACCATGTAAGTTAAGAATACATTAGGTAAAATTCATTCTACTTCATGTAAGATGTCTTCCGCTGTCCTAACCTAAACTTTACGGAAACTAAGTTAGGTTAAGTTATGTTAGTTTAGTTTCGATTACTTAAGTTTGTACTGATGTTATTTCTCGTGAATAGACATCGCTTTAAATTTTCTAAAGGTCATAAATATATTGAAATTATTGCTATAACCTAATTACCCGCACCACTAATAGGCAATATGTACAAATTAATGAATAAATGAATGAATGAAAGAATGAATAAATAAATAAATAAATTCATATATCAATACACGTGAGGACAGACAGACAGACAGACTCCCCCACAACACAGTTATCAGCGTCAGCCACACCTTCACCGCTCATGATTAATGAACGTGTCCGTGTGAGTGTAAGTCTATACTACACACACACACACACACACACTCTCTCTCTCTCTCTCTCTGCTCCACCTCAACTCTCATTCATTCTCTCCTTCTTTCCCTCTATCCCTCCCGTCTTTGCTTCTCTCTCTACCTCCCCTCTTTCACTTCCCTATTTTTACACAAACCCCCCCTCTCCCCCCACCCCCCCCCCACTCCGAATCCCTCACCCCTATATATATATATACACACCTCCCCAGGTCGAGGGAGAAGGGATGGTGGGGAGGGGATTAAGGGATTAGGTGTATATAATTATTATCCTCCCCATCATCACCACCATCACCATCATCACCATCATCACCACCATCACCATCATCACCACCATCACCATCATCACCACCATCACCATCATCATCACCATCATCACCATCATCACCATCACCATCATCACCACCATCACCATCATCACCACCATCACCATCATCACCACCATCACCATCATCACCATCATCACCATCATCACCACCATCATCATCATCTCTACGGGTTTTCTCTGTCATCTTCATACTGTTTCTTTTCCTTTGGTTGGGTTGTCTGCTTCACTTTTATCCTCAGTCGATTGTTTCATACAAATCCTTTTTAATTCAGAGAGAGAAAGAGTGTTGCGTCTGTGTGTGTGTGTGTGTGTGTGTGTGTGTGTGTGTGTGTGTGTGTGTGTGTGTAAAATCACCATCAACAACACATAATCCTCCACCAAACTAACAAGACAACTCCCCAAAAAAATGTTAGGGTGAGAGGATAGAATGTGGAGGTGAACAAGACGGCCCGTGAAGACAAGGTCAGGGA